>VZSE01010169.1:267479-291698 GCA_013398275.1 Promerops cafer
CGCGCCCCGCGCAGCCCCGCGCCCGGCCCCGCTGCTCCGGGAGGTGCGGGCAGTGCTGCCGCTTTCCCCCTCCGCCCCTTCACACACACACACACACACACACGGAATTCGCCGGGGCCGGAGGATGATGCTGCATTTTAACGTCCCCCGACCCCTCCGTGCCCCTCCCTCGCTCCCCCTCCCCATCCCCGCCGGCTGCCGGAGGAGAGGGAGCTCAGCCCGGAGACTTGGCGATCCGCTTTCCCGCAGCAGCAGCAGCAGCAGCAGCCGCCGCGCTCCGCTCTCGTCCCGCGGTCCCACGGCTGCAGCATCCCCGCGCCGCACTCCTCTCTCCATCCCCCGGTCCCGCGGCTGCTGCATCTCCTGGCCGCGCTCCGCTCTCATCCCGCTGTCCCACCGCATCCCCCCCGCCGCGCTCCGCTCTCGGCCCCTGTCCCACCGCATGCCCCCGCACTCGGCTCTGCCCCATCCCCGCTGTGGCTCTCGGGGGGCGGGGGGGACACGCGACACACGGTACACACTGCTCCCGGCGAAGCTCCCAGCCCACATTTCCCCTTTCCCCCATTTGCTGCCCGGGGTCGCCCAGACGGAGCTGCCCCGTGCTCCTGTGAGGAGGAGGGCGACCCCGGGAAATGCTGGACACAAGGGGAGGAAGGGGAGAGGAGCTGCTGAGGAGCTACTCCTTTCTGCTGCCCCACACCCTGGCACATCTCCCTTGGCCAGCTGCTCTCTCAGCAGTGACCCAAGAGAGGTAGGACAGAGCTCCTGACACCCTCCAGCTGAAAAAGAGGCTTTCCAAGCAAAGACACTAGCAGACCATTACATAAGAGGAGGAAAATTCTGCAGCTCCTTCGGACCAAAGGAGAGCAGCAGAGAAATGCATTTGCAGCAGGCGAGCTGCCCACCAACTCTCCAGACAGCAAGCTCTGCTCCTCTGGGAGCCTCAGCCAGGACTGCCCGGGACAGCAGGTCCAGCCCCAGCAGAGCTGACAGCCCCTTGCAGGAAAGGCAGGCTGGCTTTGCAGGAGCTTTGTACTTAACTTGCAATTCTAAATCACAGAAGAGTAATTAAAAAGCAAAACCTGAAAAATGCAGATCTACTTGGTGTCTCCCCTTTCACCAAATTTCTGCTATGTTTTAGTGAGTTTTGTCAAGCAGAAATTATTTATTTTGAGATGGGATCAAGGACACTGCAAAGTCTGAGAGAACAAGGCTCTTCCATAATAAACCCCTACAGAAACAAGAGGGTGAATGGAAACTGGGGAGCTCAAAAAATGTCAATTAGCAGCCTCTGTCTGACTCAGTACTAGACAAACAGCAGGCTGCACTCAGCTTGAAGTATCTATCAGTGTTTTAGAGAAGAAACAGCATATTCAGCAATCCCTTTCACCCTGACACGCCTTCTACACATGCTTCTACTGCTACTAGCAGTTGGACTTGATGACCTTTGAGGTCTTTCCCAACTTAATCATCCCATGACTCTATGACTCTGTGTGGATGAACAGGACTGGTGGAGAAGGAGCCAAACTGAGATGGCTTTGGAGGGCCTGTGCTAGGTTGCAGAGGCAGTGATTCAGACTGGGAGCCAGAAGTCTTTCAGAAGCGTGGAAACAACTGCATTGGTAAAGCTGGCTTAATGTTTAGGTATTTGATTGGGTGCTGCAAGCACCTCATGGCTTTCAAATTCAGAATGTTTTTATTTAGTGGCCTAGATATAGTTGATCTGCAAATACAAATTGGAGTTCTTACAGGCAACAAGGAGAGGACCAAGGTGGGAAGTTCTGCAGAAAAGACCCTGTCAGCCATCCATCTGCACATCTTAAGGTACTGCCTTCCTCAATAACTCCAGGAAATGCTAAGCTCCATTGGTACATGTTACAGCTCTTTGTCTATTTTATGATCTACTTATGCCAATGGTTGAGTGCTCCCAGAGAATAAAGTCTAAATGCAAAGGCTTTACCAAGCCTATGTACTTACACACAGAAGTGAGACCTTGAGTGAGAATCCAGAGCCTGATTCCTTATTTCTACATGTGCAGGCTTGTAACACCCCTTGACAAAGTATTGTGACCATGTCTAAGCTGTGGGTGGCAGAGATACCTGGGTGCTGTGGGCCTGGAGCCTTTGGATCCTTGGCACTTATTGCTCCTGCAACTGAGATGGTGTTGGGAGCTGGTCTGGCAGGGAGAAACCTGGAATCACTTCTCTTGGTTCCTGTGGCCTTGTCCAGTGGGTCCTTCACAGAGCTGAGGAGCTCATGAGTTTGGCCAGATCATAAAAAGACAGAATGGTTTGGGTTCTAAAGGACCTTAAAGAACATCCATTTCCAACCCCTTGCCACGGGCAGGGACACCTTCCTCTAGACCAGGTTGCTCAAAGTCCCATCCAACCTGTCCTTGAGCACTTCCAGGGATGGGGATCCACAACATCTCTGAACAACTTGATCCAGTGACTCATCACCCTCACAGTAAAGAATTCCTTCCTAATATCTAATCTAAACCTACAATTTTTTAAGCTTAAAGCCATTCCCCATTGACCTGTTAGGTTGCAGACAGTAATTGAGATGATTCATTACAGCCAGTGACCACAGGAACAGTTCAAGAACACCGCTCAGATTGACTGGACCACCCTGGGACAGGCACGTCCCCCTAGTGCCTGAATAAGATATGGCAAAGGATGATTTTGTTCTGCAGCTTCTCGAGGTCTTGGACCACAGCAGGACAACACCAGGACAACAATGGCCAGGATGCTGCATTCTGACACAGCATGGCTGAGACATGGACCAGACAAAGAAGGGGAAAAGAAAGCTGTGCAGTGAGAGCTGTGACCGGGTACGTGCTGCTTCCCTCCTGAGCAGGAAGATAGACAGTGCCAAAGGGCACTGCCAGCTGGTCTTGCCTGTCCCTGGGAGCACACAGTAACAACGTGAAATCTGGCACCAGTGCCAGTAAAACTGGATTAGTTTTTAGATACTTGAATGGGTGCTGCAAGCCCATTGTGCCTTTCAAACTGCGGCTGGTTTTGTGTAGTGGCCCAGATACTGCTGATCTGGAGGTGCCTGTTACCCCGCAGGCAACGTGGATGATAAAGTGAGCAGTGCATTATGTTGGTCATCCCAAATGGCAAAATCCATGGAGGATCTAAAAAGTCAGCTTGAAGTACGTCTCAGAAACAAGCAGGGCATCAGCACGTTTTCTGAGAACAGAGCTGGGATATGCTGATATTTATATCCTCCCTGGTATCATCCAATGAATCCTCTTTAAAGTGGAATAACAGACATGTCAGGGATGTTATCTGGGGGAGCTGACTGATGGTTCACAGAGTCTGGAGCTCAGAGAAATAGCAAACCACAGAGAGAAAAAAAACCCACTCCAAAATATTTGAGACGATTCAGCTTGGAAAAGTGCAGGTGTGTCTGAGGAAAATAATTGAAGTTGCCTATTCCCAGAAAGGAGACAACTTTGGAAACAAATGATTCAGCAGAAAGAAAATAATGGGATTACAGCACAGGGCAAAGTAGGCATGGTTTTGGAAAAGGCTTTGAAAAAGAGCAGAAAACAAACAAAAACCAAATTTACTTGCAGGGTAACCTAAAGCAAGGAGGACTGGAACCGTCCCTCTGATTCTCTGATGAGGCTGCACTGGTGGACTGTGTTCAGCTCAAAGAGCTACTGAGACACAATACTTTAAATAAGAATTATCAACAGGCTTGAGGGGTGGGCATAGATGCACTGATTAGGTAATGAAAAAAGGTATATTGGGTGCCCAGGAGCCAGATAGCCATATGGAGATTCAAAAACAAGTAAAGGCACAAACAGTCCTATTGACATAGTGATTTTAAGTTGTTATGGTTTAATAGCTGGGTGGATATAGTAAAAATTAATGGTATAAAAAGACATTAAATAGTGAAAAAATAATGCAGAGAATAGCAACAGAGGCTGTGTACATTAGAGCAAGTAAAACAAACTTCAGACCAACTAGCAGAACATGTTCATACACTTTTATGATTTTCTACTTCAAACTGGGAAAGAAAAACTCTAATGTGCTATAGAGTTTAGTTTTAGAAATGTGGATTATAAGAAAAAATCCCTTAGTATTCCTTGTTTCAGTTCTGAACTTCATTGAACAGCAGGGCCAGCACTGCACAGGGAGAGCAGGGATGGGAAGGGGGAGGCAGAGGACGTTTGACTGGGGGATGAGAGCAGTGGAGAAAGGATGTAAGAACTGGGGTGACCCTTCAGGGGAAAAAATACAAAGCAAAACCTGTGGTTACTGTGGTTGAATTGGCTGCTTTGTTTCTGTGCTATGTGGTGGTCTTGAAAATAGTTGAGAAAAGCCTTCCAGTTGAAGAAGGGGAGGGAATGAAACACTGAGGCGCCTTTTAGGGAGAATGTCAGGCCCTGCAGGACCAGAAACCTGAACCCCTTGGCACTGGAGATTTTATACAGAAACACCTGACACTGCTGAAAAGTCTGGACAGCCAGGCTGTCAGAAGAGGCACAGGAGGCTGTAGTGGTAACAGGAAAGGAGTAAAAGCTAAAGAGCCTTTGAATCTCTGGTATGGGAGGAAACAAGTAGTGGATTATGTATTGATATATTTTCGGTGTTATTGTGAAAGTTTTATTCCCTCAGTTGGATTTTATTTCCTTAAGTAGCTGCAGAGTGGTTGGGGAAGTTGCTAAAATACTGCTCACATAAGTAAAGAATGCCAAGCCAGGGTTTTCAAAGGGGTAATATTTGTTGGATAAACTTGGCCAATTCTTTCACATATGAAAAGCAGATTTTGAAAAGCATTGGGTATAAACACAGTGATTTATTCTACATTGAGAGGATTGTCTTGTCTCTCCTACAACAAGTTTAGTTTTGAAATGAAAAACTTGTCAATCCAGCTTTTGGGAGCATGTTNAAATTAGAAATTTTCTTGGAAATTTATTAGAAAGATATAGACAGGTTTTTCTGCTGTTTAGGTTTGGTTTTGGTTGCAAATCCATCCTTGCCATTTCCTAAGTTTTACAGCTAATTCATACTGTAACCTGATAAAAGCTCCCAGTGTTAGAAGAGAACTGCAAGATCTGTAACAAGTATGAGCATCATAAAATGCATAATGTTAATGTTATTATATTTCTTGAGAGGACTGAAAAATTAAAATGCTGCAAGAACACAGCTTGTGAAGATAGCTGGGAGCAGCAGGCAGTTAAGTAATATGTTCTGTGTGGGTGGGGAGGTTAAGTTGTGGTTTTGTTTTCTTTTGTTAGAGAGAAAATATTGATTCATCTGGAGAAAATGGAAATGACTGAGGAAGCTACCTCATATGAGTGAAAAAAATCAAACTAATGCGTTCCCACATGTGTTCCTTATCACTTCTGCAACAATTAAACCCCATCTTTTCAGCTCTAGCTGCTGTGCTTCCTACTATCATAAAAGGCAAACAATGAATATTCATCTATTCTGTCACCATATGACTTGATTCTCATGTCTCTGCCTATTTGGAAAAGTACTTTGAAAACAAAGGTGTCTGCTCCAACCCATCCCTAGATGGAGACCTGTGGCATTGTCAATTTTACCTGCTCCCCACGTCCTCGTGAGGGCTTTACATAGGCACCGAATCTGTGCTGTAGGTTTTCAAACTGGCTGGGGAAAGTACTGCAATGTATTTTTAATGTTTGGTTCCAGAGGAAGGTGGAAATCCTCTCCTAAGCACAGGAATCCCAGCAAGAAAATAGATGGTATTAATTCTTGGTCTGACAAGCTCTTGTATGCTTGCCTTGTGCTATTTCACCTCCTTATGGAGGATGGAGGGCAGTGTTGTCCTTTAGCCCAGATCCGAGGGTGATGCCCTGATCACAGCAGTGTTATTTTCTCTTTACAGCTGTGGGTTCAGAATTGAAAGGCAATACTGTAGATCTTGTAGAAGGGACCACCTTCATAAAACATCCTCCTAAGAGGCTTCTTGCTTCTCCTTTATTGCAGCTGCCTCTGCTAGTTCTGTCCCCTTAGTCTGCTGTTTTGGAGGTGGCCTGAGATGGCTTTTGCTGTGAATCCTGTGAGGGCAGAGATGAGTGTGGTGAGAGAAACTGCTACAGAAACTGATGAGAAGGAGCAAAGAGCAGCCAGATCCAGGGCTTTACTCCTTTAGACTGACAAGAAATCAAGAGATATGCAATAACTCTCCTAGTGATATTGTTGACTGTTAAGCATCATGAGAGCATGGTGGTTTCAACAAGAGGTAAAAAAGAAGATGAAAACTAATTAATTTATTACCTAGGAAAGGAGGCTGAAGATAAAGTACTTTATTACTCCTAAAAGCTGCATTGCTTTAAGATATTTATAACAGGGAGCCAGAGAACTTGTTTTGTGAATAGCAAACCTACATGGTCATGAGTCCATGCAAAATGTATCAGCACAGCTTCTTTCTTTCTGCCTTTTACAGAGTAATGCAACATTTGAAAAAAAACTCGGATCAGCAAACCCATACCAAAACAAAAAATACAAAATCAAACCAAAACTAACAAAGAGCAAACAAATAAACAATCCTAAAGCAACAACAACAACAAACAAAACCCCAGGAACACAAACAGGAAGAAAAAACAACCAAAAAACTGAAGCAAACCCAGCGTGACTGTGGTTGCAGGAGCATGAAGCATTTGAAAGCTGCCTGCAGGGAATATGGTCTTGTTCCTTCCTTTGCCACACTGTTCCCATGGAATGGCACTGAAAAGGCTCTGATCCATCAGGGCTGTAAATGTTCTGTCAATTTTGGACATCAGGACACATTTTTGTGAACCACTGAATGTTCCCAGTCACAGTTGTGATGGGTGTTGGGCTGTGGGTATGACTCTCCTGGTAAACCAAGCAGTGCTAGGGTCCAGTTTCTAGCTCTGGGTCCAGCTGGCACAGCCTGTCAGTGCCTACAGCCATGAAATATCCCTGTCTCTGGAACAGGGTAGCTGCATCCAAACCAACCACTTGGAGTGGTCCCTGGCTGGTGCTGGATCCTGAGCCACTCTCAGGAACACATTGGGAAAGTGCTGGATGTTTTGGGCCAGAATAATTCCAGGCACCATTCTAAAACTGAAGAATATACATGATTTCATTCCAGTGCTTGGGAATATTCCCTGGCAGTGTTTAATCTACTGACAGAGGTAATTATAGGATGGGATTTGCCTAATCAAATGTCGATGCCAATATCTGGGACAGTTGTTTGGGTCTGCCCCAGACAATGCATAGTCAATGACGAGAAACACTTGGTCATAATTAGTCTCATCAAATGAGGTCTACTTGTCACTAAGTGAATGTCTAACCACAGTCACGAGGATTGCTTCATAAAAGCTGCATTGGATTACACTGACTGCAAGAGGAGCCCAGAAAGACCAGGTCACTACACTGTGAACAGCACAAACCAGTACAGACAACACAGTGTAGTAATATTCCAAAAGCAGGTATTGAGGACAGTGCTAGGAGCAAAATGGAGCAAAAATCTGTGACAGAACAGTCATTATTCTTGAACCCATAAACAATCCCTGAATGACCTTTTCCTATATTTTATTAAACTTGTATCCTTTTATGTTTCCTCAACTTGTATCTGCTGGCTGCTTTCACAAGATGAGACTAAGTCTGTGTACATCTGAATATATGGGGACCTGATTCTGTGTGCAGGTCCCTTGGCAGCAATGTAAGAGCAATCATAACCATTTGCATTTATACACTTCCTTCTACCTGATAGCCTCAAAGTGCTTTACAAATACTGATTGGTTATATTTCACATTACTCCTGTGGGATGGCTGTAAAATAGAAAAATAGAAGAGAGGATTATGAATGACTGGAACTAAGACATAGGCAAAGAGAAAAGAAAAACAGAGCGTTAGAAAAAGGAAAGACTGTTATTTCTTCATAAAACCAGGAACTCAGTGATTTTGTCTCCACTTACACTAGCTGGAAATTCAATTTTCATGCCCTAAATTCCTAGCAAAGCAAGAATTTAATTCAGGTCATATTTTGTCCTTAATGAAAACTGGATGCTCTTAACTCTTGACACAGCACATGCACTACAGAGAGTAAAGGTGATTCCCATGTATGGTATCAGGTTTTTGTCATACTGGACTAATTTAATGAATTTAAAACAAGAAAGGCTGGACAAATGATACAGATTTCTCTATCAGTTGAGACTGTAGATTTATATAGGCCAAGTGATCCAAGGGGACGTGATCCAGTTTATCTGAGTCAGTGTCACGTTCCTCCCAAAAGAAGAGCTGAAATTCCTGACATGGTCAGTAGAGATAGATAGGGTGCTCTAGAGGCCTCCAAGGAGATATCTTGCCTGCCTAAATTCAATCACCTAAATTAGATGAAGTGGATCTTTACAAGGGTTTCAAGTCACCTGTCATCACTTCTTGCCTGGGAACTCGGGTGCTTCCTCTAGGACTGCTCTGATAAGAGCCAAAAATGCAGCTGTTGGTTAGAGAGACAACCCAGGAAAACTGGATCCCTCCTAAGGAAAAGATACGTAAGAACAGTCAGAGAATCATTAAGATTGGAAAAAAGCACTAAGATCATTCAGTCCAGCCAATGGCAATTGCAACCAGCCTTCCAGAAACATGGAATAGCAGCAGACAAAGCAGCAGTCTGTGCAGAACCCTACTAAGAGCATCTTCTCTCCATCATAATTTCCCATCTTGACAAACCCTCTTGCAGATTTGTCCATTACCCTCTTCTTAATCTCCTATCATTTGCCTTATTAATATGATGTAGAGCCAATTTTTTAATCTAAATGTTATGCAGCAAAAAGTCAAACATCAGACTGAACTCTAAATAGATTATAGCTTTGTTATTACCTTAATTAGCCACCCTTGGAAAATCATCAAAAATTTAAATTGCATTTGTTTTATGAGATTTTTTTCTGTAAAATTTTGGTGACTAGTATTAATTAATTACACTCCCTCTTACTTATTTGGTGTTCATTAATTTTGCCTTTGCCCCCCTCCCCACCCCTAATCAGTTCAGTTATTTATGCTGCTGTGACTTTCCCAGGAGATATCATTTGTTGTTTATTATTGACACATATTATTGACAAGGCTTCCCACCTTTGGAACATCCTCTGGATTCTGTTTTTCTGGAAAACATTCCTCTCGAAACCCTCGGGCATGCAAGATACTTTGGCCTGTATGCAAATTTTCCTGTGTTTTACAGAGCCTCTCTTTCTTTGTGATTGTGTTCAGTAACTGTGTCAGGGGTGTCATTTCAGACAACTTCAATGGCAGGAATGGGAGGAATACAGAGGAAAGGAGAGAGGTAGCAACTGCAGAATAAAAAAGTCCCAGTTCCAAATGGACCTGGTTAAACTTGAAATGTCAGAATTAGCACAGAACAGGGAGATCAACAGGCAATTCTGACCTGACACAAACCTTACCTATTCACTGAAAATTTGACACTGTCACTACAGCCTCCCCTATTACACAAATGCATCCCTCTCTGTTTTCCCTCCTCCTTCTCCATTTGCATTTAGTGGTTCTCTAAAACTCTCTTCTTTAAGCAATTTCTTCCACCTTCGATGGATCCTAAGCTGTGGAGAGAAATGAGCCTACAAGACAAGAACTCTCTGAGCTCCCTTGCAGAGTAAAGACTGAGAGCTGCCAACATTTTTTGTCTCTCACCAAGAGAAGGTGCTCTTAAGCAAGCACCTTATTTAAGGTGAGACAAAAGTTCATCCCCCAGTGTGCTTTGCTTTCCTAAGTTAATTTTCTGTAACCCATTGGCCCTTGCCCTTTGTCCCGCCCCTGAGCCCTCAGACGATTGGCCCTGATGTTCTACCCCACCCCCTGCCTTCCCCATATAAACCCTGCTCCTGACGCTGCTCATTCTTCATCCCTGACCCGCTTCGTGGCAAGACTGAATAAAGGTTTTCCCACAGAACATCGTATGAGAACCCCACCTCTTCTCTCCTGCGCCGCCTGGGCTCAGGGCTGCAAACCACAGCTCTTTCGAGAGCCGAAGAGCGCCGGATCCGGAGACCGCGGCGGGTGCGGGCTGCGCGGCCGAGAGCGTGCTCCCCGCGGGACGCTTCTTCGGGGAGGCCACGGCGCCCTGACCACCTCTGCCTGCCATGACACTGACCCCCACCTGAGAGCTCAGGTGTGTGATGCTGCAGGTCATGCCGTGAGGGAACGGACACTGCGGTACGTCACATTGATTAACATTTTTTTAGACTGGATCCTTTTCATCAGGGTATTATAAATATTTGATAACATTTTTGTTTCTATTTTCAACAAGAGGGTGATGTGTGATCAAATCAGGTGGCTAAAAAAGCGATGCCAGAAACAGAAGAATACAAATTAAAGCAGAACAAAAGTAGAAGAGGTTCTGAGAACACTTTGATGAATTTAAATTGGATTCTCAGATAACAAATCGAAAATATCTTGGAATTTTTGTCTAATGTCTGGACTCCTAGACGTCAGGTAAGGTCCCATAAGATAGGATAAAACAAATAAAGTGAAGCTTTTTAAAAAGAAAGAAGAGGAATAGTAAGTCAAAGGCTACTGACCAGTCAACCAGAGGTAATAAAACAATAACTATCTGAAAGCTCACAGAAGGAAAAGAGCAGAAATGTGGTTTTGTAAAGAACAAAAAGTGTCAGTTGTTTTGCAGCAGACTTCACTATAGCTAAAAGCAGTTGCTAAATATGAGACTGTAGGATGTCTGCTAATATTGTTTAATGTTATTTTGTCACAAATAAACTGGAGAAAGATGGTCATGCTAATTCTAAAGTAAGATGGGTGGGAAACTGGTTAGAAAATGACTGCCTGAAAGTAATTACCATGCATGGGTTCATTTTCCAAATGGATGTACTGTGGCAGATTTCTCAAGACTCTTTCTTTGGTCTAGTATCGCCACGTAGTTTGACTTATGATGGTGATCAAATAGGGAGAATGAGTTTTCAGTTCATCACAATCTGAGCATGTTTAAAAAAAAATAGGGTATTTTCCAAAATAGTCCAACATCACATGGAATGTGTCTCTAAGTCATGTCACTTAATCCTGCTGCTTACACCTTAAGGCCTTATGTGGTTTAACATCAGTGTTGTTGAAAGTTATAAAGAGATGAAGAAATATACTTGATTTGGGCAAGTGCAGTCCAGAGCTGAAATTACAATTCTGAGTGAACAGTTCAAGGATAAGTTGCCATTTGAAAGATCTGGTCTCAATGCTGTGTTATAGTGTACTCTAAACTTTGATTTCTACTTCTTGGACAGAAAAGGTCACCTCTGCTTCATTTTTGAAGGACCATTTCCATTGCTTCTTCATGAAAAACCATAAAGAGACAAGGTAAGTTGGGGTTGATAAAATGTGACTGTCATCTTCTACTCCCATCCCAAAGGGGGCATAAATCATCACAGCCTCTGCACTTTCCCCAAGCTGTAGAGAACTCTGTCATTTCAGTCCTTTTTCTATCTGCCTTGCAAATTCATATCTGCATGACAGCAAGTTTCAGGAATCAATGCCCACTTCTCTCATGCCATTTATCCGAGAAACAGCCCCAAACCACATCAGAGTTCACAACAAGCAGGTTCTGCTGCATGGCATGAGATGTCATACCTCACCAAACCATGAATTGATGCCTCAGTAAATAATTTTCCTCTGATATTTTTTGCTGAGTTTGATTATTGGGTTTGACTTCAATATTTTTATCATCTGCATGAAAATGATTACCTGAGCAACTTGTTGCAGCAGAAACCTCATCGTTTGCTATCAATGGCTTTTAATTAAATTGCAATAAAAGATAAACAAAACTTTTCAAAAGCAAATTCACCTCTGTTCAAATATTTCTGTTTCTATCTCCCACAAAGTTAAGTTGCCCTGCTGAATTGGTTATGAAACCCATGAAGAACCTCTTTTATCTTTGCTGAGCTGATTTCAGTGACACACTCTCCCATGGGGAGGGATTATGAAGTAGAATTGCAGTAAACTAATTGCACAGAGCTCTGCTATAAGTCAACCTGATTGCCCTGTCTTTTTTGTGAATGACTCTGTCTTGCCAAAAGGAGATTAATTAATTTGTCTTTGAGGAATGCCATGCCAAGATCATGAAGCACTTTGCATATTAGAACCAACTTATTGAATGTGATGTGATACTCTGAGAATCACAGAATCATCACAGAACCATAGAATGGTTTAGGTTGGAAGCGACCTTAAAGATCATCCAGTTTCACCTTCCTGCCATGGGCAGGGACACCTTCCACTATCCCAGGTTGCTTCAAGCCCTGTTCAGCCTGGCCTTGAACACTCCCAGGGATGGGGCATCCCCAGCTCTCCTGGGCAACCTGTGCCAGTGTCTCACCACCAATATCACACTCCTTCCCCTTCCCAAGCGTTTATGAGATTTGTCCCTAATCCAAAACCGTCTCCCCTCTGCAAACTTCTCAGTTCTTCATGCTTTACCTATTTTCCATCCTCTTGGGACAGCACTGGTCCCTCTGAGGATATTCCTTGCAGAATGTGTATGCAAAGGCAAAGGACAAAGGGGACATGATGGTCTTTTTCAAATATATAGAAAGCAGATATAAAAGAGAAAGAATTTGTGTGTTTCGCATGACCTTGGCGACTGGGATAGCATGAAACTTCTTTAAGGAGGTTGTTGGACATTGCGCCGAGACCCTCTAACACAGAGCAGGCAAGTGCTGGCACCAGCCTCCTGGAGAAGAGGCCCAGCCTCTGTCATCAGAGGGTTTTAGGAGTCTGCTATGACTTTCCTAATATTCCGTGTCTCGAACTGTGGATGCAAAACTCATCAGCTTTGGAGCAGACAATATCTCTCCAACCTTGCCCTTCTTAGGGATGAAAAAAGTGAAAACATGGACAGTGTTGGTTTTTTTTTTTTCTTCCTAAAGCACAAAGAGAAAGGAAAAAATACTTTTAACATATGTATATACACATACATACATATGTATATATGTATATATCTGTTCTTATGTTAACCTTCAGTGGTTGGCAGAATCTGGGACACACTTTTGCAAATATTGGATATTTTTATTTGTATACATTTACATTAGAAAACATACACAATAACACAGAATACCCTTATTTGGGTTCTCTGTTTTTTCGTGTCTGTTTTGCTGAAAAAGTGTGAATGAAAAATTTCTTATTTTCTAAAGATGCAATTAACTTCCCCTCCCCCTGCATAGTGGGTGCCAAATGACTTTCACATGGATCCAGGAATTTAATTAAAGTACAGAAACCAAGGGTTTTAGAAATCATTTTTATTAGTTAAATAAAATTATCTTAAATGTCCTAGGTGCATAAGCAGGGTTGGAGAGCTTTTAATGACATGATTTGCATCTGTGATGAAGCTAAACTATAATATGTACAAATAAATTGAACAGATAGTTTCAGAACCTCATAAGATTTTATCACAGCATCACCATAGAAAATGTCATCCTTCCAGACAGAAATAAAGAATTTCCCACCTTTTTGATTCCTAAATTCCAACTTCCTGTTACTTGCTCAGTGCTTATCACAGTTTAAATGATTTCACATTTTTATAACTTTGGTAAGAACCGTAAACTTCTTGAAATTAGTTTAAATTATTTATATAGATGGAAGTAATATCTCAGTCCCAGCTTATTTTAAGTAGATTAACAGAGGTGTCAGAATTTAAAATTAAATATTAAGGACTGTTAATATTGAAATAAAAACATAATTGAAAATTCCATTCTTTCATCTGATATAATTAACTTTCATAATTTTATCACCTATTCATTTTTCCTCTGATTTCAGTTTGCAGAGCATATTTTGTATTGCAATATTGAAATAATATGCAATAGGAAGTAATGAAATTAATTTATGGGATGGGCTACAGCTCACAAAGCTTTGGCTGTTAAAATATGTGCCTAGTCTTATCAGTTTAGGTAGGTCTCTTAATAATCATCAAAAAGACATCTTCACCAGGGGTTCATCTTAGCCTTTTAACTCTTTTTAGATGGGGATGAAAGAGCCTTTGGACATGACTGTCTTGAGGTACTCTTGATGGCTCCTTGATGGTTTATTTAGACAAGACCCCCGACCTTCAGATCAGAGAATCACAGAATGATTTGGGTTGGAAAGGACCTTAGAGCTCATCTCATTCCACCCCCTGGGTAGGGACACCTTCCCCTATCCCAGGTTTCTCCAAGCCCTGTCCAACCTGGCCTTGGATGCTTCTGGGGTGGGACAGCCACAGCTTCTCTGGGCAGCCTGTGCCAGGGCCTCACCATCCTCTACAGTAAAAGTTTTCTTCTGAAATCTAACCTAAATCTGCCTTCTTAGTTTAAAATTGTTCCCTCTTGTCCTGTCACTAGCTGCCCATGTAAAGGTGGTTGAATCAGGTGAGATGACCACACTCTTAGAGAGGGTAAATGTCACTTGTGCTGTCAGGTGCCATCATTCATCCAGGTTGTTTACCAAAGACATCACTCAATGCAGCTGGGAAGAAAAACCCAGTCAGAAAGGGCCTGGAAGGATCCCTATGGGCAGAAATTGTGGAATGTTTCAGTAAATCTGTTCCCTTTCTGTATCAGTGTTAATTAACAAGGCTCTGTGGACAGATGCAATTAAGAGTAACAGCAAGCACAAAGAACTGCATCCATCTACCATGAGAAAATCCTGAAACAGCCTTATCATGACACTCTGGCCTTTCCCTTGGTGCCCAGATCCATCTTCCCCCTGGAAGTTCTGTTTTCAAATGCTGGCCCTCAGATGTTCAGTCATTCCTAGGCAATACCTCTGCTAAAGTCCAGACTGCTGTCCATGGAATATTGGTCTCATGTCCAGATCACTCCTCTGTGGAGGGGTTTTGTCTCGGATGCTTTTCTTTCAGCCATAAAGAAAGAAGGAGAGTAAAAAAATCTTAATGCGGTGCCTTTCCCCCAAAAGAAGGTGGAGCAATCTCAGGAAAACCAGTGAAGGAAGAGAAGGGGACCAGAGTGAACTCTGAAGGTTAATATTGTGCCCTTGGCATTCTCTGCACAGGAAAGCTGCCACGAGTTCCCTTAGTCATGCTGCTTTTTTTCTGGAGGCCTTTTGACTTTACTTAGATGGTGAATGGAAAGCTGCCCACAAAATAAATGATGTTTGTGAGATCAAATGTCACCACAGCATTCTTCTCGCATGATGGTCTTTACTTCAGTGTATTTTCCATTGGAAACACCCTTTTCACCCCATTTCAGACACTCCTGCTTGCTTCCCTTTATATCCACTCTCCAGACCCACGCTGGCATGGCCTGCTCATGACATCCTGCCCACTGCTGCAGCTCTGAGTTTTGTTATATGCAGCAGCAAATAAAAGCACAAACAGCTCCTCTTCTACTTCCTTTTTTTGTTCAGCAACAGACTGTGCCATCTTTTGGGGCACAGATTGTTTTTACCAGCACCATACTTATTGTTTAATACTAATAAAAATTCATATTAATGTAGTGATTATTTAATAGTTAAACACCAATATAAATTATGAATACATAGATAATTAAAAATTAATAAATACCATCACCACCAATAAAAACAACAAAAAAGGAGTAAAGAGTGCAAAATGCTCATCTGAGGGAACATATGTCAAAGAAAATTCTTTACTATGAGCGTGGTGAAGCACTGGCACAGATTGAGAGTTGTGGATGCCCCATCCCTGGAAGTGTTCAAGGCCAGGTTGGATGGTGCTTGGAGCAACCTGGTCTAGCAGAAGGTGTCCCTGCCCACGACGGGGGATTTGGAACTGTAAGGTCTCTTCCAACGCAAACCATTCTGTGATTTCTGTGATTTCTGTGATTTCTGTGATTTCTGTGATTTCTGTGATTTCTGTGATTCTATGGTAAAAGATGACATTGGATTTACTCAACCCACATCTATTTGCAATATGGACATAAATGGAGATACCCGTTATCCACTTCTAGAAACTCAGGGTGACCATACCCACATGAACATGCCCTGTTTGACTCTGCCCACAACCCTCATCTACCCCCTCTAAAGACCATTTAATGCTCACCTCTGCCAAGCTGATTCAGAAGCCAGCAGTGTGACACAGGGACAAACGTTTTCCCCTTGTTTCCCCTCCACACGCCCCCCTTCCCTGGAATGAAGATTAAGAGGACTAAAAGTTTTAACAGCAGCAAGAACCACAAGACTGGAGCACAAACACCTCCTGGAAGAGGTGGAGGGATTCGTGTCCGACTGAAGCTCATGTGTCAGTGAACCAGAGCAAGGCAGCTGCTCAGAAAAATGTATGTTGATGTAAACTAATGCCTTACTGGAACCTTCAGGCTGAACGAGCTTGTGATTGGCCTGCAGGACATCTCATTCCTTACTTTTCTTTATCCATTTACCATAATGGAAATAAAGAAATCGAAACAGGAGGGTCTGACAGGATAATAGGCTTGTGATGTTCTGAAAATAAACATCTACCTCCGTTTGACATTTATTATCCATAAACTGCTTGGCTTCTTTTTGGCAGTTTTATTGTGCCAGGAGACCATTATCCTGTCACAGCACTGTATTCCACTGACATTATCCCTTAGGCAAATTTTGGTACTGAATTTACAGTTCTGTGGGTGTTCCCAGCCTCATACCACTGAAGGCTCCAAGCAAAGTAGGGCAGGTCTTAGAATACACAGGTGATGGGGCTGCATCAAGGTTCATGGATAGATCAGAGTGGGTAAAGAAGTGGGAAAAGTCCTGGCAGCTGGATAGACAGGGGACCTATTTCCTTCTTTTCTCTGGAGCAGGGCTTCTTACATGCATGAAGGGCATGGAGCAAGATGTCAGTGCAGAATTACAGCCTCTCCGTGGATTCTCAGAATTCATCTGCTGTGCCTGGGAATAAATAAGAGAGCAACCTGGTAGTACCAGGTATCTTATGGGGAATTAGCACCCTAACCACGTGCCCAGTAATGAAATTTTAAAATGGAATGTAAACAAAACATGTTGTTAATTTGCATCAATTTTCTTCTGCACGAAGATACAAGATTCTGAGATTGGCCAGATATGGTTCCTGACAAAACCGAGCCAGTGCAACAGGAAAATTATGCTCATTCTTGCCATAATGTTTTGTAGTGTTTCCAATACCAAAAAAAAATATTAAAACTCTTTAGCAAGCATTTATTAAATTGTGGATCTAGTGAAAAGTCTCTGTCTCTAGTTTGCTAATGCCTCAAGAAATATGTGCTTCCTGGAACAAACTACAGAGACATTTTCCAGTATCTCAAGGGTGTATTGTTTTAGGAGAATTGATAATTTCTCTATCCAGAGACCCCTAAAGTCCATCCCTCTTGTTAGCCTAACTGGTGATTTCTCATGTTGTAATAAACAGGAATGCATGAAAAGCAGAGACCATAGCCTTTTGTAGCCAATTAATAAAATTCACAGACTCAGTTCCCAGGACAGAAAGCTGGTAAATTTTCCAGTGCTGAGAGTCTGTAGCAGCATTTTGAACATCTAGTTCAATTTCATTTATAAAATGTATGGTAGTGCCTATACAGAAATTCCTGCCTCCTTCATCATCTGACATCAACCTTTGCAAAACTGCTCCTTCTCCAGATTGACCACTTTCATTTATGTTTTGCCTTTGGCCTAAATTCCTGCTCTGTTACCCCTCACAGAGGCTTCCTGTGAGCCTTCACCCAGAGAACATAAGCTCTACCATTAGGATTTTGATGTTCATTAGAAGCAGAGGCAATATTTTTAGTTTTAACAAGAAGTCTTCACTTCCCACTGAGGGACTGAATTTCTAGTGTAAGATGTGCTGAATTTCTAGTGTAAGGAGGCTGTGGATAATAATTTGGCAGCTTTACAGTCTCTTCCCTTCAGAGTTTTGTGCTGCTTCCTGCTTGCAGAGATGCTGATCTTGCCATGTTGCCTCCATAATTTCTACTTCCCAGTACCTCAGGGTATTTGACAACTTCCAAATTGCTTAACTGTGCCTTCAGAAGATTTGGCACTAAGGGCATTGTGGTCCTGCCTGGCTCTGGCAAGTGTGCACAGCTCCTGATGGATATCAGACAACACTTATGTAGAGACACCAAAAGAGACATAAACTTCTGTCCTGTATTCCAATGGCAAGGTAAGCATTATCTAATTTACATTTTTTCCTTATCTCCAGTTCTAAATGCATAGCTTTTCTACACTACATCCCTGTCATTTTCTAGTTTGTGAATGCTAGACTCCTGGAATTGCCTTTCTCACAAGAGCCTTTACTTATAAAAATATTATTTTTTCAAGCTGTAGTGTCCTATTTTTAATAATGTTCCTGTTTTTAAAACAGCATAGATTCTATTTTCAGCCACCTTCCCTTCTGAAGCACACTAAGGATTCGTGCCTAAGTAGGAGTCAGATGTCAAAAAAAAAGTCTCATGCCAAGAGGGGTGAATGCTCTAAGACACATTTTGTATGCAGAAGATATGTTACATGGTGATGTTGCTGCTCAAGGCTGGTATAAACATTCACGTGTATTTCCTCCACAGAAATTTCAAGCACCTTATTGCTCCCAAAGTTTCATTGCCAGTAGTTTTCTGACTTTCTTTTTCCTAGCCAGAAATTTTTCCCTGGGCTATTATCCCATCACCATCCCCTGTCTGCCAAGAAGCTACTGGAGTCAAGTAGATGTCTGTAATGATTAGGGATCAATTTGATTGACACGCCAGCCTGCCACAAACATTTGCAAAAACTCTCCTGTTACGAGATTCTTTTACTTGAAAGATAATTCAGAGTTCTAAGCTCAATTATTTTCATTTTCTGGGCTTCCTTTGTGGTCAGTGGGGAGTCAGATGGCCTGTAGGGGGGCACAGTCCATCTTGTCTGAAAATCAGTGGGATAAATTTCCCTCCAGAGGAGCAGCTTTCCTCCCTGAGTGACTGGGAGCAGCATCATGACACTGAGTGTAGCATGAGTCAAATTGCTTTGCAGGTTGCTTGACCAGCTCCCCTCTGATCCTAACAGCAATTTAACACTTTCAGGAATCCACCTAGTTGTGGGTGCCAGCATGGAGATTCTGAAGCTGGTCCTGAATCTCAGCCTCCAAAAGCTCAGAGAAGAGGCCTGACTTAGAAGAACAAATGTTGGGCGAGTCTAATTTTCTTCTTTGCAGTAAACCCTGCCTGACCAGATATTTGCTATCTTTCAGGATAAGACTTTTTTCTTCAGTGGGCTGCTGAGCATTGTGGCATCCCTCATCATTTAATTGATTGTGCCTTGTCCAAATTAGATCATCTGCAATTAGTTCCATCAGCCAAAATCTTCCAAGATCAGAGAGTTTACAACAAATAACTTTGTCTCATTGAAACAAGTTGGTGTTTAGCCAGGGATTTCAATGAAGTCAGGAATTCACTCCTAAAATTTTTAGTGTTTTTTTAATATCCTAAGGCAATTTAATTTTTTTTTTTGTTTCTGGTAAAGATCTCTCTTTAAAGGAGTTTTCTGAAAACTTCGCTGTTTCTTTTTTCACTCAGACCTGCCAAAGAAAGTTTGAAACACATTCCCTTTTCTTCCTCCCTAACTTTCCAGTAACATTAAAGAGTATGTGCATGTGAAAAAAAGCCTAATACAGAATACAAGATATATCTGGTGGAGGAGGGTGTGGAAGAAAGCAATTTAACTTTCAGTCACCAGTCTATGTTTTCTTTTAAGTTTTTTGGCATGATTGCATTAACACCAAATTTCACAGATCAGTACATGTCAAAAAACATCAGATGTAAAATTTTGTGGGTATTTTAGCCAAAAATGTAAACATGATATATTCTCATAACTTGGTGCTGAACATAACTGTAACAAATCCCATGAGTTTGTCTTGTGACAGAAAGTGAAGAGCAGAAAGATGTGAGACAGAAAGAAAACTGAGGAAAGGGAATATGACTGCTTGAAATAAATGTTGGAGAATGGCTCAAAGAGTGTAAAATGTAATTTTTCTTTACGTCTTCTAAAAAATTAGCTTATCAAGCTACCACTAAAATGAAAGGGAATTAAAGTAAGAAGTAAATAGCCATGGGGGTTTCTTTGGGGGGGAGGGGGGTGCTTGTTTGGGTTATTTTAATAACTAAGCAGCCACATGTGTTGATCTTCTTGGAGGCCACAGCTACTCTGAATCTTCCTAGATTCAGTGTGATTGGGTGGTAGGAAGAACGAACAATTGGATCTGAAAGCTATTCAGAAATCAAAAGAAAGGTAGATTTCCTTTGGAATATGTGGCTTTGTTAAAAATAACATATGATCAAATGTAATTAGTCTTACTGCAGACTGGGAATCCATTTCTGTGAAGAGAAGAATTCTTTATTGAAAATAGCAGGGCTTCAAAATTGCTGAGGAAAACACAAGTTTACTCTATAGGAGAAAACTTCATCCAAAGTTTATCAGCTTTATAGAGTCTACACTTATCTCTATATAAGAAAGAAAGAACCTATGGGGCCTGTAAATTCTGCAGCAGCAACTGATGAGAGAAAAGGCTGAGCATAAGCCCTCTGCAGTCCTCTCAGATTACAGCTGACATGAGTTTGTCAAATGCATTAATTTAGAGTTTCAATCTCATCGAAAAATCTCTCTGAAATGACAAGAAAAGCATAGTTGCACATATTTATTCTTCATGATTAGGATGCTACCAGAAAACTGCATCCCAAGTTTTGATTTTAATGATCAGAACTAATAGCACTGCTGGTTCACAAAGCAGGCTGATGGGAGGAGCCCTTGTCAGGGTACAGGGCACATGGATCATGGACACAGGCCATTTCAATAGGAAGCAAGAAATGCTGGGAAACTGGAGATTGTTGCAGGCATTCACTGAGTGTGGGGGAAGACCTTGAGCCAAGTGAGAATATTTTCTCTTTTCTCAAATGGAAGACATAGCCTTTTCCAGAATTTGAATGTAATATTTGTGGAGTCTGCAACTCAATAGCAAACGTGAGGTTCAATCCTGAGGGAAACACTGAGATTTGAACAATTGCAAACAATTTTCCAAAATGTTTCCATTCGAAACTGGAATGAAAATTTTAATAAATAATCACATAACTCATAACTTTTTCAATTTGGAATTGTAATTTTGTAGTGGAATGTTAAACCTAAATTATTTTATCTTCTGTTTTTTTTTCTTTTTTTAAAATTTAACTTCTCTGAACTGTAAATTTCATTTCTTTTTCCATGGCAATGGACCATGTACACCTCTGTCTTCACAGTTTTTAAAATCTTATTTTAATATTATTAACAATACCTTCTTCTGTCAGGCATAAGGGAAAGCTTGAATCCTGTGTGAGTATATTATGCAGGCAAATTTCATCCAGCAGAGACTCAGTTCCCATACATAGCCATCCTAATATGTTTTCATGATGAAATATTAAGGAATAATGGTAATATATGTATGCTAATGCATTCAAATAAAGTTCATATTAAATCTCATTTTAATGAGGGATAAGCAAGGGCACAGTTTATGAGCATCTTGAGTCCATCTAATGTGCTAATCCTGATGTGCTGTGCCTGCATAAGGAGCTCCAACAGCAAAGGTTTTGTGCTTCTAAGAGGGCCAAGGATCTGATCTATTCACAAATTCATGGAATTTTCTGATGATCACAAGGATCATCGTGTCCAGCTCTTAAGTAAATGGCCCATATGGGGATTAAAGCCACAGCCTTGGTGTTTTCAGCAGCAGGCTGTGAGCAGCTGAGCCAATCTCAGGGTCTGTGTGCACACCTGGGCTCCTCCTGCACACCTCAAGATGAGGAGAAGTTGCAGAGTCACGACTGGTGAAAAACCAGCTCTGATACTGCACAGGGGAAAAGGATTTCCTAATTCAAAGGCAGTGTCACTCTCCATTATTAATAGCTTCTAGCCATTGCAGATTGTGGGTTGAGTGAACTCATACCAGGCTGCAAAAGGCCATGAAATCAGCAGATTAAGAGCTGATTAATCAGGTGTGTCTCCAATCCAATGTATTTAAAGCAAAGCTCCTAACAACTCCGGTGATATTTGGATTAATCCCTAAAGAGTGTATCACTTTTCTAACAATGGCTACTGATAATATTTCAGATGCAAGTTAGAACCCAATATTTGGAATATCATGGACTATTTAAGGTAGATGAGCCCTGACATATTAAGATGTGAGTTCTGCTCTGATACAAAAAGTCTTGATAAGCCTGACAAATCCAGACATCATCATTTAATTGTCCTCTGCCTGCTTTCCCCTGAAGCACAGATCCCTTTGGGGCTGGTGATTTGAACAGTTTTTGTGCTTCAAAAATGTGCCTGAAACCCAAACTTTGCAGTCAGAACTTAATCCAAAGGCAAACACAGTCATCAGGAAAGTTTGGATTGTGTCCTCTGGACCAAGCAAAGGAGCCAGATAATATGGTGCTTTAACTTTTTTTGAGTTTTCTGTTTTTCACCTCCTTTAGAGAGTAATTAAGCTTTGTGGCAGAAATTTCACTTGGAACAAAAAAAAAGGAGACAGAAAATATTTCCAATAGCAAATTTACAAACCTGGAAGCATAAAAATTCACTTAAATTCTTCTAAGAGACTGTGTGGGGGATCCATCTCACCAGACTGTATCTACCTAAGGGGTATAACAACTCCATTCTGTGTAACAGTGGCATAACCACAGTCCAAGATTAAAAAGTCTGGAGTCAGGATCAGTTTTGCAAAGACAAAGTTGTACCAAGAAGTCATTTACTTATTAACAGTGAACAATATCATATATCATACAGATAAAAAACCTCAAAGCACTGTTGCCCTAACATTGATTTGTTTGATTAAAAAAACTCAAATGTGGGAACACCAACTAATAAACAGTCACTTTCTGTGCAATTATGAAACAGGTATTGAGATCAAGATTTCTCAGACACAACCATCTTGGTAGGAAGCACAAACTTTGTGAATGTCAACATTTGAAACAAAGCAAAAATGAGTAAGACTTGAGCACCATGATCCAGAAATACACAGAATATTTCCTGAAACTCCCAAGAGATGTGAGCTCGCCAAACTTGCTCTATTTATTATTCCCCATGAGGAGAGAGAAACAACCTCCTTTTACCAAAAGCCCTCCAAAACACCCTTAAATGGCCTCATCCCATGTTTCCTCCACTAGGCCCCTTGAAATCTCCTCTCAGGTCCTTTTACTCCCTCCAGATCTTTGGAACCTCATAAAGTCCTCTAAAGTCCTCCAAGTCCTCAACATCAGACCTCACAAACCTTACTGGCCACTTCCAGCCCACCCTGCTGGCCCTGGGACCACCCCACCACTGCCAAGATCAGAGTTAGCCAGGCATTAGCCTGAATTGTTCTCCAAAAAGCCCTGTAACTGCCTCATCCATCCGAATTTTTTTTTGTTTTGTTTTGGTTTGGGTTTTTGTTGTTGTTGTTGTTTGTTTTTTTTGTATATCCTGAAACTGGGTTCATTTGCCCTCAAAGAAAGGAACAAAGATTGTCATTGCTGTGCGAGGACTGGAGGGTGCTGCAGGACTGAGGGACAGAGGAAAGGAGCCAAGGAAAGGACAGAGAGAATGTCTGGGGAGAAGATTGGTTCAGTAACCTTAGGGACAAGTCAGGAGTATTACAGGGAATATACAAAAAATATGAACCTACTTACAGGGAATTAATTATTGAAAAATGCAAAGCAATAACTGTACAAATGAATTCTCCAGTGAAATTAATTATACAATGAGGCAGTTATTACAGCAAAAGTACCCAGTGATCAAGAAAGGTTAAGAGTCTAAGCAAAGGGAGCTTGCAAACAAAGTATTTTCAGGACATGATGGACTTCATGGCCTTGACATGAAAGTGTTATCTTGGGTTTTTTTTTCTCCTTTCATTACTTTCAGATCATTTCATAAAGAGTTGTTCAGCCTAGGGAGGAGAAGGTTCCAGAGAAAATTTATCATGGCCTTTTTGACTTTCAAGGGCCTTGAAGTAAGATTTTATCTGTTGCAATAGAACAAGGCTTAGTGGTTTTAAACCGAAAGATATTTGATTTAGATTAGGCATAAAATAGAATTTTTAGACAATGAGGGTGGTAAAACATTGGAACAGGTACCCAGAGAGGTGGTGGATATCCCATCCCTGGAAACATTCAAGCGGGTCTGAGCACTGTCCAAACTGGTCCAGTTGAAGATGACCCTGCTCATTGCAGGGAAGTTGAGCTGGATGACCTTTAAGGGTCCCTTCCAACACAAACTATTCTGTAATTCTATGATGAAACCAGATGATGTGGGACCTTTTTTTTTTTTTTTTTTTTTTT
>VZSE01010169.1:291771-401944 GCA_013398275.1 Promerops cafer
TTTTTTTTTTTTTTTTTTTTTTTAATCAGGGGAGGGAGTGAATATTTCAGTTTGAAAAGAAACACTTTCAAGTAAATGTCAATATTTGTGATCAGAAGCTGTTCTCCAAATAGTATGCTAACTTTCAAACTGCTCTGGAGCCTTTGTGCAATGAGTCTACAAATCACTGAAAAATTACACCCAGTTGTCCTACAGCACAAATGTGTGATGCTGAGAAGGCAATGAATTGTTGGTAAAAGGGGTAAGGAACAATTAAGGTCAGGTTGGGCAGGGCACTGAGCAACTGATGTAGCTGAAGATATCCCTGCTCATGACCAGAGGACCTTTACAGGCCCCTTCCAAGCCAAACCTCTGTGTGATTCAGAAAACAGGGAAATGGTGCACAGAGGGCTTCTGGCTGCACAGTGTGGTGCAGCTACAGCCCCGAAACCATCATTGTGAAAGACACAGCTGAAAATCTCTTCTGGTCACTGAAATATTTTGCCACATCAGTTTCTATAAGCACAAGAGGGAAGAAGACCTATTCAGTGCCAGTGATCCAACTCCCTTGTCCTGAACATCTCTCACAGTGGTCAGATTCAGCTGTTTCAGTGCACCAAGGCTCCCTCTGGATGCCATCCAGAAACATCTCCTGTCAAACAAGCTACCCATCACCTGGAAGTACCTCTGGCCTTGAACATGTGTGAACTTAAATCTGTTCTGCAGTGTCTATGCAATCCCTAATGATATCAATAGACTAGAATTTGGATCAGGAAACTGGGGAAATTGGAAATGGAATGTGGCTAATTACCTTTGCCATTTCTATCCAGAGTGTGAAAGAATAATGGAAAAAAAATCCCCACCTCGGAGTTTGTCTTCACTGCAGGGTACTTTTTCAAATTTTATTTGAGATTTATTCTTCTGATTTAAGGAAAGAAAAAATGCCTAGTGGAAGTATGCATCTGGCACATGGATATAGGCTGAGAAACTGCAACTGCTTCCCTGAAAAAATTCACTAACACAGTGAAGAAAATCATCAATATTTAATCCCTTGCCTTGCATCTGATACATAGCTCTAATTGGGAAGCAACATTCAAGCTTTTGAATGTGACCTTGTATGTTGATTAGGTTACTCCCCCAGCAGTTGAATCTCATCATTTATCCCAGCCCTTTACAGAGAACAGTCTGCATAATGTGGAACATCCAGGTGTTTAAGGGAATGCAGCTGCCTGAGGGATCACTGGGAAAAATACAGACATTGCAATCCTGCTCCTTGTGGAAGCAATACTCAGAGAATCTCAAGCAGGATGTTTCCTGTGTTATCCAGAGAGAAAATCATAACCAAAATGCTATCCCTGGGGAAGGGAACTGCTGCACACTGCAGGGCAGGCCATACACCTTGTGAAGATTACACCCACACCCACGTGCTTGTCCCTCCAGGAACAGAGCACACAGGAAGTGTGTAGGTAAGTTGATAAAAAAAGCTGATGAAGACATTATTTGCATTTCATTAGATACACAGCAAGACCTGATTTAGTACTTACCTATGCATGAAAGAGCATAAGGTATGATTTTTATTTATATGTTCATAGCTTGTACTCTTGCACAGATAAAATCCTACATGTAATACAGCTATATTATACATCTATAATTATATATTATAGTGCATTTAATTGATATGTAATGTTATATTTATGTAATTATAACTACATTACAGCTTAATTATATATATAATCTGGGCACTGAGGTGCAGGTGGGCCTGCCACCTTGATTGCTGATGTTTGTGTGGATCCCCTTCACTTTATGGAGGAGGAGCTTTGGTAGGTTTTATATGCAGCACAGTGGCCATGATAAGCATGAGGGAGTGTTACTCCTGATTTAAACTCAGGGGTGTGATAAACTGTGTAATGAAATCTCAGCTCTGCATGTTGAATGGGATCTCTCAGCTAAAGTAACTTGGAACAGATCACTTTGAATACAAGGGAAATTAAAGAGAGTCTGTTGATGGGTCAGTCCTTTTTAGCATCTCCTCTTCTCTTTGAGAATTGGGGCCAACCTAGACCCTGCCCCAGGCACATTCCATGTGTGAACTGCAGCCAGAGCTAAAAAAACTTATAGTCATGATGACTTTGTCCATAGGTAAGAAGTGGCACTGTGAAGTCTATTGATTTGAGGAAATCACCTGCCAAAACATCACCAAGCTGAAATCTTAGGATGATGTAAGCTCTGAATGGATGCAAACATCCTCAGTTTGCAGCTGAGAACAGCTCAGCATCCAGTGTGGCACTGACTTGCATGCAGGGTGGCTGCAGCTCAGGCAGCCCTAAGGAATTGCTCTCAGGCATCAGCCACAACAAGCTGCTCATGCAAGAGTGGTTTAAAACACTGCTGCTGTTCTCCTAACTACCTGAGTTAATATTAGAAGTAGCTTGGGGTAGGGTAGAACTTGGGCCAAGCTCCCATACAATATCCACTCCATGGTTGGCAACCCGTGGCAATCGTTCCAGTGTTTGACAACTCAGAATTAAATTAGCAAAAAGTACTGAAAAATTATTATGTAAGTTTCCCCCACTCCCATGATTCTCACTTCAATCAATGCTACTAATTAAGCCAATTTATACCTGAGCAATAAGGCTGAATGCAGATGTAGGGATGTTGCACAGGATGCTGGGAATGTGAAACATAACCAAAAAAAGGACTTTCTTCCCCTCATAAGGCTGGAATCCTACACCATGCTAGCCTAAGCACTTTGGAAATATGTCAAAGGAAATCTTATTCCTGTGAATCTATCCATATTCCAATGAACCATGTCCTGAAAGCACTCTGGTATCTGGGGGATGTGCCACCTCCCTTATACTGGTTACAAAGCAGCAAACAGGCAGACTGAAAATAAAGAAACAAAAAGCTGTGGAGATCTGGCTATCCTTAGTAAGAGCATTTTCCTCTGGAGTGGGTTTAACTGCCTTCCTGGAGTTTCAGTTTGGTTTAGCTGCCAGATCCTGTCACCTCTTGCTGGGCCCACCCTGGTATTTTGCTCATCCTTGAATTCTGCACATGTAGATTCAGAAATAAACCCTTTAAGGTTGATTTTTCACCTCCTCAGTCTGTCAGGACTGGGTTGTGAGGTGATTCTGATTTCTTTTCAACCTCAGTTCCAGTTCTGAGGGAGTATCTGCAAGTACATGGTAACAATAAGAACTAAATACAGGAATATTATGCTGGGGTTTGGCACATGCAGGGATGTTTCTGGAACACAACCTCAGACTATTCAGATTGATCTGTACCAACCCTTAGGAGCTATTTCTGCAGCTTGTGTGACAGGGTCATGTGCTTTCAGTGCTGGTGAACCACCCCCTGCAATCCATTTTCTGTGTCAGCAGACAGGTTTACATTAAGTAAAAATCCTGAGCTCCATTTCCTTGCTATTTCCGTGTTTTTCATTTTGGGACAGGAATCATTTCCACAAACTTTATTAGTCTAACTGTTATGACATTTTTTCAGCCTGGCCAATTGGATGAAATAATCTTCAAGGCATATTCAGGGATCATTTAATTCTCTGTGTCTTAAGCTGAGCTGATTGACTTTCAGGGAATATCCCTCTCCGCTCTGTCTGTCTGTCAGTCAGTGTCTGCTAACACAGACATCTCGATTCACAGCTACTGCAGGTATCTACAGGAAGGTTTATCTATGACCCAGGGACTCATCACAACTCACACATCAGACTTTAATCCTTTAGAGAAGCAACAGAACATCTGAAATGTCCACCTGGCTCTGGCAGAGGTGACAGGATCACTTGTGCCTTCCTGCACCTCCCTCCAGGAGATCTGCAAAGTCCCCAGTCAGTTGTACCTGTCTGAATGGGACTGGCACAGTAACGCAGCCCTGAAGAGCAGTGAGCCTGCAGGTGTCTTACACTGACACAGCTCTGCTTTGCTGACAGCTGAATCCCAGCTAATACAGCTGGCCACTAGGTTGCAGCTGAAACTAAAATCACAGAAAAAATTACATTTGCTTGAGCAACCTGTGCAGATTCTCATTGCTAGCAAGCTATGGCCTTTAAACTATGCACTTGCAGTTCAGTAAGTAATGATAAATATTGCACTGACAGACACCATTACTTAACTTATTCATTTATGTAAAATTCATGTAAACACATCCAAGTAGCACAGTATTCTGGGCCAACCATTATTAGAAGGCATTAGCTTCATTTTGTAGAGTAACCAAGCTGGAATAAAGTAAATTATCAATTCAGTGGAGATGAGAGGTAAACACTGATCCCATTTAAATGTGTGCCCTGGAGTCTTATAGAGAAGGATAGCTCCAAATGTTTTCAGATTTACCTTTATTTCAGGTCATTATTTTCAATAAAGATGGGGATGACTCTCACAAGATTACTAAGATATTTGGCTAGAATTGAGCTAGCTGTTTCAATGTATTTTTTAAAGCCATTCACTTTTAGAAATGGTTTGAATAATTGCATATAAAGGTAATAGCCATCTTTTTTTTTAAAATCTTACTGAAGTTTCTACAGCTACTGTACATATATAAAAGAAAAAGTGATTCCCTCAAAACTCTTTAAGCAGGTAATTTCTAATAGAAAAGTAAAAAAGGCAGTTGTAAAGAAACGGAGGATGTTACAGGGAGTAGTTTGCTGAACCCACCTAATCTGAATGTTGTCAGTTTTTACAGACATTGCGAAAGAAATGAGAAAAGGAAATGGGAAAAGCTATGTTTACTGAGGCTTGAGACATCAGGTGGTAAGAGCCTGATACAATTTAACTCCTTACATGGATTAGGATACTTGCAGTTTTTTGTCAGGAAGTGTCAGTGGGATTTAGAAACAGCTTGATGCAGTGGAGAGAAATCCATCGATGCAAATGTCATGCCCAAATGATAAGCTTGACTGATGACTATGATAGTGTTATTTTTCAGAATGATTGAAATGGAGAGAAGAATGCAAGCTCAGGGAAGGGGTGGAGATTAGGAATGTTATTTTAGCAATGTCAAGTTTGAACGGAGACATAAGTCAGGCAGGAGATGTATCGGCATCTTAATTGGGCATGGGAGATGGATTATGGCTCATTTATAGAGGAGTGTTTCATTTTCCTTTGCTTTGCATGAATGGAATCCCTTTTCTCCTAAATGTCACAAACTTCCAAAGTTGTCTCTGATTTTCAGGCTTGCAAAAAAAACCCCAGCCTATCACGAGAAAAGGACAACACATGACTCGACTGAATTGTCAAGAATGGCTCTAAGAGGATTTTCCTTCTTTTTTGGAAACTTAATTACTTTGTCAATTAGGCCCCTCAAAACTACCAGCCTTCTTTAGAGATGTAGACTGTGATATTCTTCCACTGGGGTTGTTTTTTGTAGAGCTAGTAATAGATACTAAGTAATTGATGGGAATTCTTCACTCTTAGGTTGGTTTTCCTATGGCAGCTTTCATGTGATATATCTCCACACCCTGGTGGGAAACAGGAGACAAATACCTGCACTAAAGGCTAAACTTCCGCAGAGAAAAATCTGCAATTCTGTTTTTTTATTTAGATTTATCCATCATAGAACTTCTTCACTTCCACACACATGAACAGAGCCAAAGAGTAAACAATTCTTAATGTTGATTTTAGAAGATTTTAGGGGTCAACACCAGCCATCAGTTGTACCCCTTTTATTTAAATGCCTCATTTTAGGGAGTCCAAGAAAAATCCTCCTGCCAGCCCTCTCAGAAAACTGCCATCTGCTGCAAGACCTGGAATCACTGTCATAAGTTCCAGCATACACTAAAAAAATGATGAAGATCAGGAATAAAAAGAAAAATGTGCTTCTGGCTAAGGTTGTTATATAAAAGGAAAGAATATGAAGATATCTCAATAGTCAGCAAAGGAAGAAACAAGGTAAACACTAACTTAGAATATTTTATTCATTTACCCCATCACTTACTGTGAATTCTGACAAAATACAGTACCCATCTTTCCTCTCTATCTAATCAGAGAAGAGACACTCTATTTTTCATGTAATGTAATAGAACACAGTGTAACCACCAGACAATAAAAGAAGATGCTATAATGGCTACGCTTTTAAGAGCACACTTTTTTGTCGTTGTCAGACACCCCTCGTATGGGAACAAATTAAATAGAGCTGAAGGTAATACATAATTCTGAAGAATCACCCAGCAGGCAGCACAAAGGACACTGGCTTTGGGAAATGCTGGAAAATCATGGCTGTATCAGCCCTACAGCTCCAATCCACTCTAATTCAACACAAAGGTTTAGTCAAGATACTTCTTTAGATTAATCCCAAGACTTTGTTTTCTGGGCTTTCCTAAATGTGATATTAAACAGTGAAATAAGTTTGCCATTTCCAAATAATTTAATACCAGCATTACCAGTATAAGCAATTGAGCAGCTAGCACATACGAAATGTGGCCAACTCCTCCAGGAAAATGGTGGGTATAGGGATAAAAACATAGGAAAGGTGGACTACTAGGACTACCCTGATACTGTGTTTCATGCACAGGAAGTAGGAATTTCTCCTTCAGACAAAATGTGCCTAATTTTCAGAATAGGTTTTTTTTGGTCACTCCGAAATCTGACTGAAGGTGCTGACATCTACAAGTGGCCACCACTTAGCAGTCAACCACTTACTTCAAGTCAGACAGGATTTTCTGGAAATGAAGGACAAATCTGGAAATTGCTCCTGATAGATGGATGAATCTCTAAGGCAAAACAGAAATGAATTATTGTACAAAATAAGTGATTTTCTAATCAGCCTGGTCTTAGAATGGACAGGGTTAAAGTAACCAGTCTTGTTCACAAATATAATTTGCTGAGCTATACAGAAAGAAATGACGTGTTCCTTTCAGTTAGGATCAAGTAATCAAGAAATAATAAATGGCAGTATTTTAGTCTCAGGGACTGTGTGTCCATGTCCTCCAAGGGACCAGCACAGAAGTCTTCATTTCCTGTCCTGCTTCCACACCTCCAGGTCAGCCCACAGCCTTTCCTTGCAAGGACAGAGACATGGGGGCAATTCTGTGACCAAATATGAGGGTGGGATTCAGCTTGAGCTGAAGACAAATACATCCAACAGTTTACGTTGAGGGGCTCAGTGCATTAGGGGATCAGCTCATTTCTCAGTACATAAGTGCCTAGTGATATATGAGATGCAATAGAACATCTAAAACAGTGACACAGAGCTGAGATTCATTTTAGGGTATTTTTTTGCACTCAGAAGACTTTCCTAACTTCATCAGATGGCTCTTTCTGCTGATATGTGGAATACCAACTTGCAGAGCACTCAGCACAGGAGATAAGGGAGGGAGGATGGATCCTGCACTTAATGGTTCATCTTTCTAGATAGCCATGTCAGCATTTTGTAGAAGCGAGGCTTCAATTTTTGCTTAAAATATGGATCCAGTAACGCTGCCAGCACACATTTATCTCTGTCATTGAGCTTGTTGGCCACAGCAGGAGAGGACACAATTCAACAGCTACTTCTCTTCACTGGTGTTCAAACCACAGATCCCTTTATTTTAACACAGGATTGCTGTTTATTGCAGCAAATGGCAACAGTCAGACTCGGTGGTTGGACTCAATGATCTTATGGGTCTTTTTAAACCCAAATGTTTTTATGATGAAAACCATAATAGCAAAATATGAGGAGAGACATTTCACAGAGTGAAATAGTTCTATGAATTTCCTGACGTCCAGTTTCCTACCCGTTAAGTATTAGCGTCCATTTAGAGGGATTTCTTATTAATGGCCCTGCAGAAAGGCCCTGCAATAAGGAACATATCTAATACCCTCCTGACTGTGCATCACCAAGAAAGAGAAATTACTAAGGTCTACAAGGAAAAAGGTTTTGCTGTTAAGAGAGGAGTAAATTATCTTGGTCTACACAACGTAATAAAACAAACTGCAAAAAGAGAAAGAGAGAATCCACAAGTCAAAAAAAAAACCCGGGAAGCAAGAAGAGCTAATAAACATAAAGGCCCTGATAATCACAAAAAAAATGTTTTAAAATCAGCTGTGGAAAATGTAAATGATAAGGACATGAGGAGCTTATCTCTTAGGCGGTGCTTTGTTGTGGTGGCACGGGTTCCTTCCAGCTCAGGCTGCATCCCCTTAGGGCTGGCAGAAGTCACTGCTTGGCCACGTGTTTTATAGAGTTCCAGTGTCAAAAACTGCATGTGGTCCCTGTAGGTCCAGGCATAAACTGTGTGTGCAGTTTTCCAGGTCACACAAAACTCTGCTGCTCCTGGGAGCACAGAGGCCAATACCCTTGGAGTTCTTTGCGTGGGCGTGGTCTGGTGCAAAACACATTGCCTTGCTCGGGAAGGATGAGAGGGACCCGTTGGGGAAGGGAAAATAGGGGACAGAAACAAGACATGGAGCCCAACAATTTCATTTGTGTTTGGGATGCAATTTGTATTTTTGCAAGAGTTACCAGTCTTTACACTCTGCAAAGAGAAATAGGCATCTAAGGTTTGATTCACCTGAACCAGTTTCAGGCACTAATATTGGGATAAAAAACTAAAAACTAGAGAACTACACAGTGTCAGTGAAGTCTTCCTCAGGAAGTTTGGAAGGAAATTAGGTACAACATGTTTCTTCCTGGGACAGGGAGTGGGAGTTTGTAAGATTTCACTTTATTAATATTAGGCACGTGTACATAGATATGAAAGCCTAGCTGAGGTTAAGGAAAGATGATATATATCTAATAAAGCAAGCAGTTTTGGAGAACATTTCAGGAAGGCATGAGGTAGCTAGTAAATTTTGCTTTCACTGAGAAATAGTTAGGGTTTTTTATATAAATATGGGCTTGTTTCAAGGTTGGTGGGTACAAGTAATTATATTTTATGGAGATAACAGATTAAACTTTCAACACCCATACCCAGTCAGCTGCAATGTAAGAGCTAATAATAAATGTCCTTGGGAAGATTCAAAGTAGCATCCAGAAAAATCAGAGAAGTCCAGCACTGACATTCCTGAAATAGCCAAGAAAAAATAATTGCTATGAATAAACAAACAAAAAGAAAGAATATCTTTGTATTCCAGAAAGAGACGAAGTATAAGTCCAATTAAAAAAAAAAAAAAAACAACAAAAAAACCCCCAAAAAACCTTTGTAGGTCACCGCAGAAAGGAAAAGCTCACAGGCACCAAAAATAAAATGAGAAGTGCAGTAAGAAGGAAAAAAGTTTGGGAGGAAACAAGTTTGAAAGGAAAACACTGTGAACTACAAATAAAAGCTGCCAAGTTAGAAAAAGAGCAATAATTGCTTTGCATGAGCTTCCAGGCTTTAATATCCAAAAGAGGGAAATAATGATGGCAGAAATTGATAGGAAAAGACAGATTGCTTGGATATGTTTGAAGATGAAGATCTGAAGTGATAGAGAAGTTTCCGGCATAGGAATTAGACAAAGAACTAAATGACATTGACAATACACTGCTGAGGATGGCACTTATTTAGAGGTGAAGATCTTGGCAAGAAAGCACAGAATGTTTTTGACTGATTACTTCTTACTTTTTCTTAAATAAACATTCTTAAATTTGATCAGAAACTAGATGCTAGTACTAGATGGTATCTGTGACAGGTCAGGCACTTAACATGCTCAAATTCATGGATTTTTCATCTCAGGATAACTTGCAAAACTTCATTCAGCATCACAGGTCAAGGAGGCTCTCTCACTTGAAGAAAAACTGTCAAAGACTCATGGAATGGTTTGAGTTAGAAGAGGTCTTATAGATCATCTTGTTCCACCCCCCTGCCATGGGCAGGGACACCTTCCACTGGATCAGGTCACTCAGAGCCTTGAACACTTCCAGGGATGGGGCAGCCACAGCTTCTCTGGAGAACCTGTGCCAGGATCTTCAGTATTTACTCTGAGTAAATAATTTCTTTCTAATATCTAATCTAAATCGTTCCACTTTCAGTTTAATGCCATTGCCTCTTTTCCTATCACTATCTACCTGTGTAGAAAATTTCTCTCACTCTTTTTCACATGCTCTCTTTAAGAACTGGAAGGCTGCAATGAGATGTCCTCACAGCCTTCTCTTGTGGCTCAATAAGCCAAAGCTCAGCCTGTCTTCATAGGAGAGATGCTTCAGCCCCCTGATCATCTTTGGGGCCCCTCCTCGGGACTTTAAAGAAATTAATCTTGTAACATCTGTCTTAGGGATAAAATGCATTTCAGCTTAGAAGCATCTAATCCTTTCTCCATTATTATAAAGGGAATTTGGACAGCTCTGCCACATATTAAAATCATCAACTGTCAGCTGTATTTGTCTTAATATCCCACAAGAGGCCTGACCAAAAGATTGTAGATTACCTTGTCTGAGTGCAAGAAGCTGCATGTTCTCCCCCTCATGCACAAAGGCAAATTAAAAAATTTCCTTAGTATCCTGAGATCCCACAGCTTCCAGTATGGAAGGCAGAGAAGCGTTTTTCTGTTGCGTCCTGTGTTACATCTGGGGCAAGCACGTCAAGGAGAGCTTGGCAGGTCTGAGATGCCTGCAAATTTAGGCAGAATTGTTGTTTGCATCCAGCATCACCTCAGGATGGGGGATTAGCACATCACTCCATGCTGACACCTTGTTTGCTCTTTGTAGTAGTTCTTAGACATGTTTCAGGGCTCTAACACGGGGTTCTACCAGTAATTAAGATTAAGGCACATTCTTTGTTGACAATTCCGTGATGAATTAACTTGTCTCTGCATTCAGCCCCGGATTCAGAGTTTGCTTCATTCCTTGGTTGGGACAGAATCCATGTTATGATTTATTGCAATCCTTATTATGATTAATAGAGATCTACATTGTTCACCTCCTGAGCAATGAAAGCAGGATGCATATTCAGCCCAGGGAGGACCACGTGGTCTCCCATCAACCAGTCTCAAGGCAGGCCTCTACATAAAGTATTTTTGAAACTCTCTTTCTCACTGACAGAGAAGAGCTGACTAGTTCTGTGCTTTAGCTCTCTGTTTTTTAAATGCACTAAACTGCATGCTACATGTAAATTTTGTTATGCGTCTGCAGTGTATCAAGCCTATCATTTAAACATTTTCATTTAGCATACTTCAGTATTTCAGCTGTATAACATCTAATAAAACAGTATGAAAACTTGATAAAATGTCAAGGAAGAGCTTCTGCTTATTAGGAAATAAAGAGCATGAGAAAATGTGGGAAGTAAGAATATTAAAAAAGTAAGTAAAGGGTTGGGTCCTTTCCCACACTGATCAGAAAGTCAGCTTGTTTAAACTGTTTAGAAAATCAATGTCTGCAGTTACTTACTTTATATGAATTAAAATCATTTAATACAAAACTCACCTGAAACTTGTACAGAGTCAGAAGATTGTGTATTAGGTGATACACTAATAACAGAAGGTTTCTGTGCTGAGTTGCCATTCCCTGGTGCTGAGCTTGTGATTAGGCTGAGGCTCCTGTTCCCAGGTATCCTGAAAGCTCCCAAAATTCACCCCTGAACACAGGTACACTAGCTAAGATTTCTTCCCAGTGCATTAACTGCCTGCTCAGGTAAACATGGAATTGTGAATATAAACTGTCTAAAACTAATTATCCCTGTAAATACTGCTTAAAATATGCCATATGTCTAATAATGAATGCCTACTAATACTGTAATATATCCTATTTAAACACAGGTAATGTCCATTTATATTTCTAACCAACAGCATTTCCTGACTTCCTTCATTTCTATCTCATATCTGGAAGTCTATTATACTGTGCACAGCCTTAAAAGCTCCACTAATCTTATTGATGATACAGTAAATATAAATAATTAATATTTGCCTATGCAAATGCTAGCTGTCATGAAACTGCCCTGTAAGGAGCAGCTGACAGCAGTAATTGTCAATTCCTGAGGTGCATCTCTCACATGGCTCTGTGTGAGCAGTAGATGAGGTGACTGTCATCACTCACCCCCTTCAGCCTCAAGAGCTGTTTCCTACCCTGTGCTGAAAAATGGCTCTTAATTGACTTGAGTGAGACATGGACTGGAAAGACTGAGAGGTTTTCTTTATGAAACCTGTTTCACTTTGCACTGGCATGGATTTAGGACTGCTTTAATGATCACTTATCATTTCTCAGCTAGAATAGGTAGTGGAGAGCTTGAGGTTCAGTGACCTCTTTAACTATTCTTAGATCCACAAAAGAATGACAGATTTCACACCAAAATCTGCCTTTCAGAGTGAGTATCAGTGCATTGATGTGGCCTGAGGACCCTGCAGTAGGGTCTCAGAATGACCATGGGGCTGTGGAGGCAGGGGCTCTGGACCCATGCTTCCAATGCCATCAGTGGTTCTTTCAACAGTTATTCAGTGAGTCTGCCAAGAGGGAAAAAACCTAATTACAGAGCAGTCCTTTGAACAGGGTTCACATTTCTTGATGTGATTCCTTTTTATCTGCCCTGCTGGCACCCTTAGAATGCAATATCTAATTTTAAAAGGGTCTAGTTTAAGGAGTATTGTGTGCCTGTTTATTTTCTTCCTTCATCACATCATCTTTTCACGTTATTTTTATAGTTTCAGTAAATTCTGCCACTATCCTAATATCATATCCAAAAATTAATGCCAAAATGTAATGAAAAGGAGTTTTATTTTAAGACTTTGGTGGAAGCAGAAGGGACCTGCAAAAGACAGGGGAGCCCTATAGGATCAGCATTTTTGTGTCTCTTGAGAGACAGGATCAAATATTTGGAGCATCACAGAGACCTCAAGAAATGGAAGGAACAGCAGAAAAGCCAAGGGAAAGTAATAAAGGTCAACATAGACTAAATGAAGAATGAAAAAACCTCTCTCAAACTCTCAAAGATATTTGGATGTCTAGAATATCTTGAAATGAATCATGTCTCTTGGATTTCTCTGTGCATTTAGGTACCTATTGACACTTAACACTTCAGACACTTACTGTGGTTGTCCAGGAATTACATCCCATAAGTGCTGGGATGCACAACAGCCACCTCGTTCAGAGATGGAATGGAAATCTCCAAGGTCAAACAAGAAAATTGATGAACCAGCCTGGCAATGGGAGCATGGCTCCAGGGAATCCTCTGTGGAAATTGGTGGCAGACACAGCAATTGAAAACCATGTTTCACAGTTATTGAAAACCATGCCCGAGGTGGTTTCACCCAAGGACATTTTAGGGGTGACACTGGAAGTTTGCAAGAGTTATTGTGGTAAGTTTTAGGCTTTTGGTGAGATGGGGAGATGCACTCCTGTGGGTGAGGCTGGTTGTTTTGACTACATCTCTTGGCTCATTAGTGCTAGAGAAAGGTGATTATTTGATTACTGTTCAAGGGGGATTAGGCCAAGTTTTGGCAGATCAGCTGCCCAAACCCGAAGTAAAAACCAGCCCCTGCTCACTGCACAAACACAGATCTCCTGAAGGCATGGGAATGAGATACATTTTCTAGCCAATGCATCAATGACTACAAAAGGGTGTGAAGCTTCAAATTCAGAGCACCCTGCAGAACTACACCCACTCATTTCTTCGGAACACAGCCCAGGACTTTTGCCAAAGGTGTTAGGGCAGGTCTTCCTGATCTTTGCAAAATTGTGTCTTTGGCTCTTAAAAAAGTTCCCGGATCAACAAAAGCTCTCAAATGATCTTGTGCTGAAGAAGAAAAACAGAAACCTGTCCCTTTCAAACATCCAATTTTGAGTGTTAGTTTAGTTTGGTCATGCTGTCCAAAGTATAATAGATAATATATTTTAATTGGACAAATCCTCACCTGAAGAGTTCAATGAGAGAAATAAATCTTTTTCTGGCTCCACTGTGTTTGACATAGGCTCAATTCTAATCTCATTTACAGAAGTCTGACCACGACTGGCTGGATTGAAATCGACTGCATTTTCTACTGTGAAAATAGGATCAGGCCCCATAGCTACAATTATGAATAAAAATGGTTCTATAAAATAAGGGTTTAGGTTCAAAGGAATCCTACTGACAGACTTAGACACAAAGACCTTTTTCTGAGGGTAAGTAAAAGGCACATTTATTTTTTTAATACAGATAAGGAATAAATGTCTAGCAAACTTCTGTACCTGGTCTATGGATGTAACCATCTTAAGCTTCGCAACACAGCTGGGAGAATGGAATTTGATGCCTCTGCAGACCCCTTTATTTGAATTACTTTCATACTGAGAAGTTATGACCAAAGCATTAAATCAAATTGAAATACTTATACTAATAGATCTGTGGATACAGGAGGATATAGCTTTGTTTATCCATGAATGGAATTTATGGAGGTTTTATTCCCTTCTTTTTTTTTCCCAGTGTTTTCCTTTTAACTCTGATTAGGTGCCTTGGACATATGGGATCATCTGGCTTCTGAAAGTGAAGAGAAGGAAGCAAAAATCATTTGCACTTTGTACCATGTTGAAGTTACAATGGTTTGCTCACAGCTCTTTGCCCTGTACCCTCTCTTCTGAACCCAGCCCACTACACAAAATGCTGAGGTTTCTTCCCTTCTCCTCCTCCTCCTCTTCACTCTTCTCCTCCCCAGCCCTGCTCACCCACTGCCACTGGTTCCACCATCTTCCATCTCATTGATCAACCACATCACCTGGCCACTGGTAGTGGCTCCAGCATCCTGCCATTTCAAAACACCTGGGTCTTGATATTTCTTACCTTGCCAGATCTCTTTTCCAGACATATCTGTGGAATTTACACTGAACTTTTTTTTCACCGAGACTGGATTGCTGATTAAAGCTATTTTTCCCATAAAGGGTTTCTTTTAAAGATCAGTCTACAAAGTTGAAAACCCAAATGCCCTGCAACTCAGTGATTTTACTTTTATGGTGCCCCATGGGAATAATGGGTCAGTAGCCTCATGTTCCTCTTCCCAAGCCCAGCTACGTGGCTGGTTTACAATTCCTTGGGGGTATAGCCTGTGCAAGAAGGAACATTGTCATAGCTCATGGGGATGAAGCCTAAACAAGAGCTCTACCTACAAAGGAGAGAAGGATTTAAATCAGTCCCATTATTACTTCTGTGAGGAAGCATAACATTTTTTCTCACACAGAAGACTTAACTTGGAGGCAAACATCTGGTGGTATTAGAATTTGTGCTAAAACTTATTTTTTAATGGAAAATATAAAACAAGATAGTGTTCTTGCATAAAACCATTGTAAAAACAAAATCCCAAATCTTTCTAATCTCTTAATTTCAGCCATCCTCAATGGTCTCTGTTCTAGCCCCATATTTTTGTAGACTTGCAGCTTTCTGGTAGACTTCTCCCACACCTCCCAGCCTCTTCAGAGCACAATTTCTCTGTTCATTCTTCTGAGAGGCTTTTTCACCACATACACATCCAGTCTTCTCTTACTGGATCAAACCACATCTCAGCCCTCCCTGACTGTTTACTGGTTTATGCTGTCATGATGACTTGCACATGGCCTTCTTTGCTCGCTAGCTGCCAAATTCAGCTGCTAATTTTCCCACTCTTTTGACATGCCTTTGTACCTTCTTCCATTCAGAGCAGTCACATACATTAAACAATCTCCATAATTCATGGCATTCAATTTTTTCATTGGCAAAATGTTCTCAGCAGCAGAATCAACTCTTCTGATAAATGCAGTCTTCAGTTTTTTCTCCTCTCTTTGCTTGTGAGAATGATCCATTTTATCTCTGCTCCTGCTGTAATGTTGTAATTTCCATAATTCATTAACAATTAAAACAAAGTCCCTTTGCTTGTTTCTCATGCTCTTTGAATCTTGCTGATGCTACAGGATACTGCTGTTCCTCTTTCACCAACACCACAGAGCAGGCTGTTGTTAACTGAGATATCTTTAAACAGACAAGTTTGGGTGCTGAATTAAATCAGCCTACACTGTGTGGTACTGGTCTAGGTATCCATCAAGCCTCCTAAGTTTTTCCTCTTGCTCTGTGAAACTGCATCACGGTGTCATTGACTTTCATAAGTCATTTGGAGCACTTCACGAACCGAGCTCTGGTCCTAATTAATTTGTGCCTAAGTTTGCAAATCTGTGTGAGCACTCACTGAAATTAGTGGAATCATGCAAATATGGAAAAAACATAGAGAAGTATGCAAAGTTATTTGCAGACTCATCCAAGTGATTTTTTTCTAAGTGCTCAGTCAGGTTCAAATCGATATCACAGGGAGGTGGCAGGAAATCAGGTCTTCAGAGCTGTCAAAAACGATGTGTGAAGAGAAAGTTTAAAATCTAAATCTTACAGCTTTCTCATTTCTCATAAATTTGTGAGGTGATGAGCTCAAAACCATGGAAGATACTAAATGAGTAAAGAGTCCATAGCGACTCATATTTATTCATAGAGATTTTTAAATCTATATTTACTAATAAAGATGAACATGCATTTTGTGTTTTCTGTGACACTGGGTGTCAGGTGAAGGAATTGTGAGTGACATTGCATCAAACCATTCAGCCCACCTCAACCCTTCTTATTTCATTGTGCCTCAAAAGTAAAATCAATATTTCCACCTCGGGAATATTTGACAGATGATTCTCCCAAAGCATACAAGCCTGTTCCATGTCTTTCACTGCATTATGCAAGAGAGAGTCCCTGGCTGATGCTGTTCCCTGCTCCAGGCTTGTACAATGTCTGGGAGAGTTTTGTCTGCCACGGGCCATGCTTGGCATGGACATTGCACTAAACAGCATGGGCAGTCATAGGAAGGACTTGATCTCAAGTCCCAGTCCCAATTTATTTATTAATATTGGCAAAGTCTTCCAGATCTCTTAACTATAGCATAAAAAAACCCCAATCAAATATTCAAAGATTAAAATAAATTTAAAAAAGGAAAAATATGTATTTATTGTGCACAAAGTGTTCATGATTACTTACAGCACAGTACTAGGCTTTAGCAGTTGTACTTCAAGGAGCATTTGTCTGACAAAACTCATTGTCTCCAATGCCAACCTTGGACTAGCTCACCTCTGTCCCTCAGTGGAGAGAAGTCTGGCCTTTTTGGATGGGTTCATGTCATCCTAAAATGAATGTCTAAAGGATTTCAGAGACATTGCAGATACATTGAAAGTGTCTGGTTTTAAATGTAGGTGCACAGACACTGAAATGGTATTGCATATCTAAAATTAATAACTCCAAGGGAAGGTGCAATATTAACTAAGCCCTAAAATGTATGATCTCTCGACTGTTGGAACTCTAATTTCCTCAACAATCCAGCAGTTATGTATTTAGGAAACATCTACAAGGTGTGTAATGGCTGAGCCAATGCCTCATTGGCTTTTGTCTAACAATCTTTTCTATTGTGATTTGGAAAGTGTCTACAAGCAGAATTTTATTTCATAAATCTCCCTGGTTTTGAATGAATATTAGCTGCATGCTTTGCGGATGAAAAGCATTATGTGCTACAAGAACTACCCAGTATCATTTATCTTCTCTGAGATCTGGGAAGACCTGGCAGTCCCTGTGATTTAGTTAGTGCTTCCACTGTGTAAGTGCTGCCTGTGAGGAACTGGGCTGACAGGAGGAAAAGGTGAGGCACAGATGGACACCCAGGTGCTCTCCAGTATCTTAGGGCTTTTTGAAATAAAATTTAGAGTCAATCAAGGAGTTTAGGAAGATGCAGGTATAATTTCATAACATCTAGATGGAGGAAGGTACTTAAGTTCAAAATACCATCCCTTGGAGTGTTTTAAGGCCAGGCTGGATGGGGATTTCTTTGAGCAGTCTGGTCTAGTGGAAGGTGTCCTTGCCTATTGAAGAGGTTTGGAACAAGATGTCATTAAGGTCCTTTCCAACCCAAACCATTCTGCGATTCCATGAAAATTTACATCCAAAAAATCCTTCCTTCACCAAGGGAGACACTTGGACTTAGAAGAAATCACCCTGTTTGCCAGGCAGGTTCACTAGGTTATCTTTCTAAGAGCAAAATGGTCCAGTTCCTGCCCTCAGACAACTGGTTTGATTAAGCTCAGTGAGCATCAAGAACTTGACATTGCTGTATGTTGGTCAATAAAACATCAAAATGAACAAATGTACTCACAGCTCTGTGGTTAAGATGTTCACTAAAGTCAAGTGGTGGTTCTTTATATGTTTTTTAAATTCTACCTCCTCTACCTTCTACCTGTAAACTAAATAAGGACTTCCTCCACAAGTGGAAAACTCAGATACAAGCTAGCCCTGTCTTCATTTCTCCCATCAAACAGGTTTCAGGAGGCCCATAACTTCAGAAAATAGGGTAGAAGAACTCAAAATCTATGAGACAGAATTTCCTACCAGGTGGGAAAAGGGGAGTTCTAAACCCTTGAAGTGTTTCACAGGAAAAAAAAAAATTAGTCACTATATTAAAAATACATAAAAATAATACATCAATGAAATAAAAGTCAGAAATAATTCTGGACATCTAAATGTAGGGCAGTTTTTCACCTCATCTGTATGGGTAGAATAATAGGAGTCACCTACACATGGGTATTATGACTAAAAGAGCCTTTGCTGCATACTTCTTAGTAGAGAAAACCTGAAGTTTTCTTTGAGATTAATTCCTTTAAATGATGGATGAAAATTTCGCCTCCAGCAGAGAGCTCCAGGTGTGGGATCCCATGGACCTGTTTTTCTGCCTCGAGCTTCTAAAAACTGGAACAATCTGGGAGTTCAAAGACACTTCTCCATGTGGTATCATATAAGGATTAGCTTGAGGCATCTCCCCACTCATACAGATGGTTATTCTGGATCTTGCTCCCTGGGGAATCAATACCAGATTTTGAGCAAAACATGTCTAAGATCCTACCTCTCTTCTTCTTTCATTCTCTGTGACATTTTTTGGCATTCTTTAGGAAAAACCAACATCCCTGCCATTTGTCAATGACAGTGACTGGACATCTGTATTAATAGCAGAGATGAGTGAAAGAAATTAGGAAAAAATTAGCAAGAAATTAGGAAGAAATTAGTCTCTCTTTGTTTTGATCCAAACCAAAAATGTCCATCAGAGGGAGGCAGCTTCCACAAAGCTGAGCCTTATTTAAATTCACATCCAGTTTTTAAATGAGTTGGATAGCTTAATTGCACTTGGTCAGTCAGTGGAATTTCCATTCACTAATTAAATATTTGTAACCTTGCAATGTAGACACCTTTGAAGAGGAAAAAACAATACAACCAGAAAACAAAACCAAAACTCATGTTCTTTTCTATGGTTGAGGACATGGTATAATAATAGTAATCTGTAGAGGTGAAAAAGACAGATAGGATTAATGAATTTTAGAAAACATGAGCCCGTTTGGCTGATTTGGTTTGACTTTGATTAGGAAATTGCGCTTAGGCTAAATTGAGCTAACATGTAATTTGTCAGCTGGACTAAAAATGCTGTAATTGTTCCTTGCTCCTGTCACCCTAACAGAAGAAAAATGAAAAGCAAACTCTCCAAAGCCTGGCTGGGTCTCTGGCTTGTTTGAGTGTCTCTGCTGAGGGCTCTCGAGGGGCAGACCAGAGCCATGCCCTATTGCCATGGAGGTGTCCCATCCTGTCAGGAGATGTTTCCCCAGGGTGGAAGCACCACCTTGGACAGTGCTGCAGTTTGGCTCTGAGATATCACAAGGGTCAAGGAGTTGCTTCTCTGAGGGATTTAAGTTATTTTACACTTAAATAATGTTTAAAATCTTTTTCAAGAGTTCCAAGGAGAGGAAGAGAGAGGAGAAGAAAACTTGTCCTGTCTTTATGATATGAGACAGGCAGGTTTCATAGAATCATGGAATGGTTTGGGTTGGAAGGGACCTTAAGACCATCCAGTTCCAACTCCCCTGCCAAGGGCAGGGACTCCTCCCACTAGCCCAGTTTGCCCAGAGCCCATCCAGCCCTTAAACAGCACCAGGGAAAGTTTGGCTGACTTTCCCTGAGCCGTGTGAGCTGTTCCCTTGCTAAAGCCCAGCCAGTGACACATTTGAGGCAGCGCAGATAAACTGTGACTGCAATCCCCACTGCTGATTTGCAGTTTATAAAACAGCTTTCTGCTTGTGGGAGTTGGCAAGCTCGTAGGAGTCCAGGAGGGCTCCTGCTGCTGGCAGAGAGGTTTGAGTGGCTGGGTACACGAGGGCCACTGGGGATCACAGGTAATGACACCTGTGGGAGCATCACGCCTTGCACACAGGCCACGGTGTCCCCAGCCAGGGTGAGCTGCTGACTGCAGCTCTTGGGCTCTGCAGTCACACCTGCATTAATAACTTAAATCGTTATTAAAGGCCCAAGCACCACCTCAGCTGTCAATGCTGTCATGCTCCAGGACTCACCAGTGCAGAGGGCTCTTGTGGGTGAGTTCTGCTTAGCTGGAGGGATGCACTCAGATCCCCCATGGTGGTAGATGTTCTGTAGGAAGAGTAAAAGGGATCACCAAGAAAAACACCTGCAAAAGAAGTCAGCATCCCAAGGCTTCAGAGATGAAATTAAAACTGAAATAAAAAAGTGTCGTGCATGTAACGTTGAAGAAGGAATTCCTTGATTTATCAAGATTTATTCAGAGACAGGACCACCCCTTAGCTTGGGAACAGCTGCACAGCTTTTGGTGCTATTTCTTCAAGAAGACAAAGATGTTTTGTTACTGCTCCCCTGCTGCTCTTTGCAGGTAGGAGGAAAGCAAGGAACAGAATAACTGCACATTTCTATTTTTCCATTCTCTGTTCTTTCTCCTGCTTATTCCTCCTCCTTCATTCAGCCATCATCTGCATAGCAGCAGTCAGCTAGCACACATTCTTCAAAACAAGAACAAGGTCAGTCCCATCCCAGATTAAAGCTGGAAGCAGGGGCATGTCTTGCAAGGAGAACTGCAGCTGCCATTTGATTTGACCTCCACTCACAAATGCTCTTAGCCCATGGTGTGGGATGCCCTGAAATTGTTATGGACTGCAATATTTACATCTGAAATATTTACGTCTGATATATTTACATTTACTCTTTGGCTTTAAATCTAATGGCTTTTTGATATTTTGAAGGTGCAAGATACAAATTCGTAGAGCTCATATGAGCTGCTAAGATTAGCTACATTGTTTAGATAACCAGAACAAATGATAAAATTACATGGAAGCATATTTTCTGAACATGCCCTCTGTTACACACCAATCATCTGCAGGATTTGGAGTCTCCTAGCAAACCCTCTCATTAAACCCTACTGTTTCAGAATTCCTGTTGTTTCTGTCATCTTTCAGCAAATTCTATTCAGATTCAAATTCCCTGTACTGGATTTTAACTTGAAGGCCAAGGTTTTCTTAAAGGAACAAAACAGCTTGAAAGGAATCCTGAGAATTTAGATTCTGACTACAGTTTCACTGTATCACAGAATTACAGAATGGGTTTGGCTGGAAGGGAACACAGTGGGTGTGTTCCAATCTCCCTGCTCAAGCAGGGTCATCCTAGAGTTCTGGCAAAGTTCTGGCAGTTTCCGTACAGGTTTCCCTACAAGAAGGAAATTTTGAGCTCAAAACTATATTTTTTGAAAAGAGTAGTTTCAAAGTTGAAAGTAATGATCTTAGACTTTTTTTTCTTTTTTTTTTTTTTTTTTTTTTTTTTTCTTTTGCACATGAAGGATTTTCAGGTCATAGAATCACAGAATCAGAATTACAGAATTACAGAATGGTTTGGATTGGAAGGGACATTAGAGATGATTCAGTTCCAAGCCTTCTACTATGGGCAGGGACCTCTTCCACCAGATGCAGAGATTTATGTGACACAGTTCTTCTACTGATCTCTGACTTCTTTTATTGTACCTACAAGGTAGAGCTCTTTAAAGTGAGACACTAATGGATTCAAGAATTCTAAGCAGTATTCACCATGTTTCTAATCATGTTCTTCTAATCACTTTACTCTGGGGTTATTGTTTGACAAGGGACTTGAGCCAAATGATGTGGAAACAAAGAATAAGTGAATTTTTCCAGTGACCCTGAACGAATGCCATGAGTAGTGCACACATGTGCCTGTTTCAGTCACGAGCCTATAGGAGGTTTAAATCACTCTAAACATTTAAAGCAGGCTGAGCTATGTAAGAGGCTCTAAGAATTTAAACAAAACCACTTCCAAGATTTTAAGTAGTTTGAGCATTATCTTTGCCTGGCTGAGCTTTACCCTAATGGAAGCCAAATTTAAAAAAAAAAAAAAAAAAGTATCCTTTTTTATAACATCTTGCTTTAAAGAATAAAAAAAAGCCTTAGCTGGGAACAATGTATTTGGGAGATAAGGAGGTTAGAGAGGGTAGGGAGAGCTGATTATGAATTTCATGGGCCTGATGGCTTTAGATCAAGGAGTTCAGCTGATGTTGAAGCACCAGGCTTAGCTAAAGTGTTGAAATAAATAAAATAGTCCTGCCAGCAATGTTATATCACCTCTGTGTGGTGACCAAGTATTTTTTAAAAGGTGATGTGGGTACAAATGCCTAATGAATAAAAAATCTCTAAGACTAATGATTCAGGCAATAAATCCACCTTTGCATTTCCTGATTAAATTCATCAAATATTGACACTGCACACACATCCAAACATATTTCAAAAGCCAAACATTAGCTGAGCACAAATTAATGTGTATTCTTGAAAGATAACTACACCAGGACAGTGAATGAAAAGGAATTGGGTTTAAAGCTGGTGGCCTTTACAGATGAATGAGCTGATACAAGCAATTTGGGTTGATACCAATTAATGACATTGTGCAGTTAAGGAAACAAAGAGCAAGTGCAAAAAAAAAAAAAAATAGGATTAATTTAATTGCTTGAAGTGAAAATCTAGCCTTTCCCTGGACTACAGAATGATAATGGAGAATAAGCTCTCAGTTGCCAAACATGAGCCATGTAGACCTGACACAAAATCCTCAGCTTGCTTTGCATTTTCCTGGCCTTTTTTCCCTCCCTCAAAGTATATAAATATCCATTTCTGCGTTTTTGTTTTTTTTTTTTGTTTGTTTTTTTTTTCAATTTGCTTTTATTTCCACTCTGCATTTCTACCTTTTTTTGCTTTGAGAGTATCTGGATGTCCGATATTCTATTAAAGAATTACTTTAAACCACAATTGCTTGTTTTGACACGGGATAATGAAATATAGAGTGTACCACTAATTGTCCTTGTGTCTTTCCTAAGGGTAGAGCATATCAGGCATCTGACATCATGATGGGGGTGCACTTTATTTACTAGAGAAAACAATTAAAAACCAGTAGCAGTGTTCTCCTAAGATTTTGCTGTTTTATTACTGGCTACTCACCTTTTAGTGAACATTGACTTTCCTGTTAGAACAAAAGTATCATTTGGGATCTGCACTGTCTTCTAAAAAATTAATGCAATTTACGTGTTATTTCACCTGAAAATAATTCAACCCTGACTAGAAGTTAATGTTTAAATTGGCTGATTTAAGGTGCTGTTGCAGAAAATTGAATCATATAAATGTTGTGGAAACAGAAAGTGTAAGAATGGCCTTTTTGTAAGACAAAAATTACTATCCGAGAGCATCAGATCAGACAACGACACTTTCAGCACTTAGGGCAATATCAAAATTGCTCACAGAATTGTTTACATTTCTCTACATTCACCCTGTGCAGTGGGGGCTTTTGGAGCCAGCACGGAAAGGGAAGGGAATGGGGAGGTTGCTCAGCAGAAGCAGCTTTATCAGCAGCTTTATCAGCAGCTTTATCAGTTGGGTCATTCCATCAACTGCTGTATTCAGTTGCTGTGCCTGGGGTTTCTCTGGGAACCTCGGGGGGGTGTGCAGGAGCACCCCTGGGTGCACCCAAGGCACACAGAGCAGGGAATCAGCCATGCCCAGGCTGGCTTTCTGGGATTCCCAGTTCGATGGGATTTGCTCTGTGTTGTTGCTGGGCTTCCCTAAAGGGTTGTGAGCCAGTAGCAAGGAGGGAGTTTGTCCCTCGGCCTTCTCCTCAGTGCTGAACCTCGAATAAATGGCAAAACCAGCAGGAAAAGGAAAATGAGATTGCATTTTCCTTAGGAGCCCCTGAATGTGCTCAGGGGATGGTGCTGGGTGGGTCAGGAGAGCATGAGGAGCAAGAGGAGGAGGAGAAGGAGGAGAGAGGCTGCAGCAGGGCAGGTACTGCAGGGCATGAGGTGAACTGCTCCTGATCCAGCCCCGCCACTGGGGCTGAACAGATTAAAGAGGCAAAGCCATCTTTAACCTCTGGCTGACTCCCAGCCTGCTCCCACCAACTGAGTCATAACAAAATGGATTTTGCTTCCGCTAGTTTGCCACTTGCCTTCACTCTTGCATAATGTGCAAGTGCATTAAGAATTACTTCTCGTTCTGTGAGGGAACACGTGAGTTTCTTTTTAACACAGCACGGTCAACCCAGAGAGCAGTCACACAGGAATGCACTGAGGGTAAGGGAATGCACTATCTTCACCCACTGGTCCAGTGTTTTTCACTCCATATTTCTCAGCAACTGAGAGTAATCCTGTCGTTTGACTTGGCATGGAGTTGGTTTTGTTTGGCCTAGAGAAATTTTTACTCATAAAATCAAAGAAATATAGAATGCATTTATGTTGGAAGGGACCTTAAAGATCATCCAGTTCTAATCTCACTACAGTGGGCAGAGACACCTTCCACTATCCCAGGCTGCTCAGAGCTCCATCCAACCCAGTCTTGAATACTTCCATGCATGGGGCATCCACAGCTTCTCTGGAAAACCTGCTTCAGTGTCTTACCATGCTCAGAGTGAAAAATTCCTTCCTAATATCCTGATATTGGAGTGGCCACCATGTTTCCAAAGCAAATCTCCTCCTACTCACCAATACCACAATTCTGTTCCCATCTTTTTCAGGGACGGGATCTGCTTTTGCAAATACTGCCTGCCTTATGTGTCCTTATTCCATTTAGTCAGCTGGTGATGCCAGGAGGGAGAGGTGAGTTTACTGCCAGGTGGCAGGACTGCAGTGCTCAGGGAGGTCTGTTTAGTGGCAGGAGTCTGAGCAGGAAGCTCTTTGCTGCAATTAGCAGTAATTCTCTGAAGGGTGGCTGGCAGGAGGGTCCTGCTGGGCAGGGAGGAGGCAGCCAGCCTTTCCCTGTGCCAGGTGCCATAATGTCTTTGCTGGACCTGGGGGGAAGATTTGGAGGAAGCAGGGTGGGAGGGAGGTTAAATTTCTGCTCTAACTGTGAGGAATTGGATGCAGCTGGGGTTGTAGGGGTTTTCCTGGTGGGAGCTGCTTGCACAGAGCTTTTTGGCAAATGTCCTTTTGTTGTTGGCAGTTGCAGACTGGGGCTGCAGCTGAGGCAGAGAGGGCAGTGTCAGGGGCTGGTGCTGCTGACCAGGTGACCTTGAAGGAGAAACAGAAGAGCATCTGAGACATCTTGTCAGGGGGGAAGATGGAGGAAAGGAGAAGGGTGCACGTGCCAGGGTTATCCAGGGCTTCTGGAAATCCTGTTCCAGTGTGAGTAAGCATTGCTTTGTGGCAGCTGGACCCAGAATGTATCTCTAAGTTTAAGCACCTCCTTTAATCATGGCAACGTCCTATCACTGTGTGTTTGCTGGATCCTGCTCATAAGATATTTATCATGCTGTCTCTGCATGTCTAAACTACACTGAAATAGGAAACAAAGGCTTGGCTTTAATAGGATACATGATTTTTTTCTATCATTCATTAACCACCGTTTTCCCTGCTGCATAAAAAAATCTGCTATGTTTGCAAGACAGATATAGAAGAGAGGGGGAATCCATAGGAAAAATATATTATTTGACAATTTAAGATTTACTATAGAAGGTGTGTGCAATGAGGACCCAAGGGAATGTCCTAAATGCTGCAAGATCTTGTGATAGATTGGTCTAATAATAGGCATTTATTTCCACTGGAGATGCTGGCTAATGGCCATGATAAAACTCTATTATTACATTAGATTATTATTTCTCAATTACATAAGGTTCAGTTTTCAGAGGAAGAGAATGCAGCAAGATAATTTAAATATCAAAGTTTGCAGTCAAAGGAACGTGATGCTATTTCAACTCTCACCAACTATTTCTGTTGCAGAACATTGCAATTCCCAGAATTTATTCTGTTGTCCTTTCTGCAGTCCCAGCTCCTGGAACATGGGAAACTCAGCTTCTCTTTTTTAATGCATGAGAAAGTTCTTTTCTAGCTCTTACTGATGCATGGGAAAGTTTGCAAATGTGAATGCCTACGAAAATAGGACAGATGAAAACAACTCTTTTTGTTATGTTTTGGGTTTTTGTTGCTATTTAACCTCACAATTTTCAGCTAATCTTCCAATTCCAGTCACTACTCAAAATCACCAATAGTGGTTGTGGTGCTACTGGCAGATGTTCACCCAACCCCTGTCTCAGTGTGGCTGACAATGTAGAATGTTAAAATCCAAGCTTAAAAATGGCTACACAACAAAATTAGTAACTTACCTGAACTTCCATATAAGTGAAACCTAATTCCTCCAGTGTGCCTCGATCCACAAAGCATTTAAATGTAAACAAAGTGACAAATCACGTCCAAATGTTTCAAAATATGAAAGAGTGAGTATTTCTGTTGCACTTCATTCTTACATAACCTTGGTTTTAACTTGAAGACTTGAAAATAATGCCTTTGTAATTGTAATTGTTTAGCTGTTTAAAGTAGTCTTGGTACAATTTGCAAGAAAAGTATTATTACATGTCCAGTTCCTTTATCCTGTTGGGCTGAAAATACAGGGTAGCATCTTTGTAAGCTCTGAATTTCCTCATTTTAAGAAGCATGAGTTTCTTTTAATGGTTGTTTTTTTGTTGGTGGTTTGGTTTTTTTTTGTTTGTTGTTGTTTTTGTTTTTTTTTTTTTTTCTCCACGACTAATATATTGGGCAGAGATGAAGCATCACCTGATTTTTTTTAGTAGAAAACTATGTTTCTCCCCTTGGGCCTATGATATCCAGAAGCCAAGAAAAGCTGTGATTGGGATTTTAGTTGAGAGATTTGCTAAGGGTGAAAGCAGGTTTTAAATTAGATGGTGTAGGACAGAACCATCACATTCTACTGCTGACTAGTACTGTAGCTGTGTTTGCCATTTACAGTGTGCAGCCAGGCTTGGAGAGATAAACCTGGAAAATAATGAGACAGAAAAGAGTTATCTATCATCTGTGTTTCACTGATTGCTCAGAAAGAGCAAATCTATAGTTAGGTTGAACATATGGGAAAGGAGGGTGTATTACTCTCCATCAGTGTGAAGGATCAGCAGTGTGGATGGGTGATTTCTGCTGTGACAGCCTCAGAGCCACAGCAGTTACCCTGAGAGCAGGCAGGATCCAATGCACTCAGTCTGGCTTTAGATGAAGTAAGCAGATACAGGACTTTCCCATTTAGGCAGAAAACAAAGCCCAGAGTAAGCTGGAGCAAAGGCAGCTGCCTGCACACAGAACTTCTGTGCAGGGTGCAAGTGTGGCTCACCCCAGGCAGGCATGGAACACTGTAGGGAGCTGGTTTGAGTGCTGTTATTGGGGGAAACAAACAAAAACATAACCTGTGAATGCACCATTTCTGGAGGTGTTTCAGGTCAGGTTGGATGGGGCTTGGAGCAACCCAGTCTAGTGGAAGTTGTCCCTGCCCATGGCAGGGGATTGGAACTAAATGTTCTTTAATGTGCCTTCCAACACAAACAATTCTATATTTTTGTTTTTGGTTTTTTTTAGTGACTATAAAGAATATCACATGGGGCAGGAGTCGTCTTTTGTACATCCTTCCCATTTAAAATCCAGATGCATCTGTGTTCCAGTTTAGCAGTCTAAACTCATGTGAACCATCAACTTTATTCTTCTTTTTTTTCCATGACTAGTACTTAGGTCTTGCAGAAAGTTTGTACTTTCCCCTATTTCCTACCACAGCACCAAAATATTCTTTCAAGTTTTTGAGCACTTTTGCACAGAAAACATGCCAACAAAGCATAAAGGGGGAATCAGAAGAGGGAATCCCATTCCTGATCCCAAGCATTTTGTGAGTGCTCACAAGAATCCCATGTCTTAACCTTGGAGTCAAACATTTGCTGTTACAATGCTCAGAGCTTAATTCACTTGTAGCCAATACTACAGATACCAAAATCAGCAGAAATATATTGAGTTTAATGGGTTTAGATTCGGGCCATGCCAAAGGAAGTTTATTCCTGGGAGCCATACACCTATCTGGACTCCACACACACTGTAAGCACAGGCAAACATCCCTATTAACTGCTGTGGGTTTTTTCACAGTGACCAAACAATCCCACATGCCTTAGATTGGGTGGGTCATTTTGTTTAAAACAAATTGAGATCTACAGAAAGTCAATATAATTTGAGTCTTTTAGACAAACTGCAGCATAAGAAACTGACGTGATTTCATTTCTCAATATTTTTTCTTCATATTGCATTAAATGACCCATGACTTTGATTAAATTGAAAATTTAATGTATTGGCATTTTCAATGCCTTCAGATTTATATTTTTTCATGGTTTCCATTTATGTTCCAGTTTCACCTTATTATATTTCTAAGAAAAACTAATTTCAGAGGACTCTACCAGCTGCCACATAATGAAATCCAAATATCAGAGAAGTTAGAGTTTCTTTTTTCTCCTCCAAGTCAGGTGGGACCAGCTGTTGTACCTGTCTACTCCAAAGGGGTTCAAAAGTTTTGGGCCCATCTTCTTTGAGCTAGGTTTTTCTCATTTTCCTATATGTGCAAGATAGAGATACCAATTTAATTTTTAGAAAAAGTTGTTTATAAGTGAGGAGTCAGATGCTTTCAGGGAAATCAAGGTTTCATTGTACCTTGTGGCAAGGCATACAGGGAGCCACAGCCACAGCCTGCTGAAAAAAGGACGTGCTTTTCCAGTGTTAAAGGGATTGCCAGAACTGCTGGTTTCTTTTGATATTTACCCACATCTGAAAAAGTGTAACTGTCTAGCTGATTTTTCTACGGAAAGCTCAGTAAAAATAATTCCAGTGTTTCCAAAGTAAAGAGAGAGTAATACAGGATTTTTTCCTACCAAAAAAAGAGAAAAAAGTATTAAACCCAACTAAACGTGACAACAGTTGCACCGAGAATTCTTTCAGGATTCAAATTTGGGGTCTGTGTGTGTGATTTTGGAAGGGATCCTTTCTAACACTGTGAGCACACTTTTTATCCTTCCTAGGAAAACCCAAGCCAACTCAGCCATGGTTTAAACTCACAGTTGTTATCTGGATGATCTTCATTAGGGTTGATTTAAAACTGAATTTTTTTGTGGTAAAGGATGTTCGGGCGTGCTGCAGGGGCTGTCCCTACCTGCTGATTGAACCTACTGTGTACAGAGTACCTCAGAGCAAAGCAGGACTTCCACCTGTGGTTACTGCTCTGCCCGTGGCGAGCTCCAGCACTGGGATGATGAAGTTGCCTCTCCTGTGCTTTCAGTGCTTTCTGCAGCCTGGCAGAGAGCAGAGTGGAGAAGGCAGCCTGGATCCAACACAGAGGGGGGAGAATGGCAACTGGGAGTGAGATGCAAAGTAACAGAAAAGTAAGGGGTGGGACAGAAGGGCAGGTGAAGGTCTGGAGGAAGGAGGATGAACAGAAATAGGAAAAAGTGCTGGAAAATAAGCCAGAAGTTAGAAATTCTACAAAAGATGGTGGAGAAGGTGCAGGAGAGAATGAAGGAAGAGGCTGAAGAGAAAGGGTTTTAATTTCCCACCAGGGAAATTATGTCCTCTGTAATTCAAAGCTGGTGCCAAATTTTGGCATCCTTTTGCTTCCCAGGAAACTTCTGTGAGGAGGGAAGGCACCTGAATACATGTTCATGTAAATTTTCCTTCTGCATTGGAACACTGTGTGTATGTGGATCCATCTAAAGGGGACTGCTAACTGGGCTCCATATGTTCTTTGTTCTTCAAGTACTTGACATTATGGCCCTGAAGCTAAACCTCTGTATTTTGGAGTACCAAAAGAGAGTCCTTGGCTTCCTATTGGGAAAGACAATGAGGTGTGTTTTTATTGCAAGCACAAATGGGACACTAAACAGGTAGACCACAAGTAAAAATAGCTGTTCAGTACTGTAGGAGGAAGAGAATGGAGCTGGAACGTTAATTAACTCCTTCCTTAAGTATCAGACAGCAATCAGCACAAATTATGGAGTAGGAGCTTTTGGCTCTTGAAAACACGGAGTCTTTGCTTCCCTGCCTCCTCCTCTCCCCACAGCTGCAAGAATCCAGCTGAGACGAAGAATGTTGTTTTTTTTTTTAATAGCACTTGTAAAAATCAAGTCCACAATCAAGTAGACAAAGAAAACCATCAGGAAAGGAAGCAAACATCCGGCCTCGGCGTGAGCGCGGAGCGCTGGCTGCAATGGGGCCTCTTCAGCGCAGCTGAGCGCCCGCTCAGCAGTCTGAGCTGGCAGCCTTCAACTAGCCCCGAATGAGCCTCATCAAACAAACAAACAGAGAAAGAGGCTTCACAAATTAGCACCAAAGACAAGTGCTGGATGATTCCTGTGGCTTTGTGCAGTGCCTACATCCCCCCTGCCTCTGGAAGCGGGGGGGGGAACCTGTCCTAACCTCACCCCCCTGAATGTGGGGCAGCTGCTCCAAGTGGGACATTCACCCTTCTTCTGGGGCCTGTAGTGCAAAACTGCTGCATCTGGGGATGAGCCCCTTGACTCTGGATAAGATAAATCACATCTTGAGGTGCCCCTACCACTGAAGACAACGACCTGTTCAAATTCTTTGCTCTGTTGTTGTCTCCTGCTCATGGGTTGTGAGGAGACCCTCAGTTCTGGGGGCCATTGCCAGGATGAGGAGCACAGCCCACCAAACTGGGCTTCAAGAACACCATCCCACTTTCTTGTGTTTCACTGGCTTATTGATGAGCAGCTTTCTCCTGCCTATCTGCCTGAGGTGTTCTTCTTTCTCCTAATACAGCATCTCATGTTAGAAATTAAATATTATAATTTCTCTACACAACTAGGGGTATCTACTTCTCACTCAGCACAGGGCCATATTGCTCAGTAAAATTTGCATGTGATATGAAATTATGTAAGGAACAGTATATGCTTTCCCATGCCAAAGTTTCCTTCCTGTGGCAGGAACTGCAGAAATTGCTTATTAAATTCTCTTTTTCTCCCCCAAAGAGCTCTGGTTTGTAATAAGAATAGAGACTAGAGAATGATTCTTACATAAAGCCAAACTGCACAATTCTGCCTAATTATTTACCCTTGAAAGGAGACCTTGTAATCTATCTTTGATGCATTTTTTTTCCTCACTGTGAATCTTTGCACAGCTGTCCTCATGACAAATATCTTTTGATCTGGGGACAGCCCTGTCTGGAGTATTTGTATCAAGAGCCTTTGCCAATAAGCTGCAGCTCCTACCTTAATGAGGATAAGAGCCTTATGACAAACACAGGGCTTTCAATAGCAAATACAGCTTCTGTACAGCACACTCAGGTGTCTCCTTACTGAGGCATAAACTGACAAATTTTGCTTCCCTCCAGTTAAAAAATAGCACAAACACTGCAGTGTTTGCATAGAGGAACAGGCTTTGTTTCAGTCTTGATTCCTCTCTCAGACAGGAGTGTTGGGAAGGCTTCTAGGGAAGTATCTACCACAGCATCTGCACTGAACAGAGGAATGAAAGAGCCCAAATGGGATTTTTTATGTCTGAAACTGAACAAGAAAATGCAATTCCAAGACACTGCTAACATGCTCCAAACGCTTGCAGTCCCTTGGACCAGGCTGGACCTGGATCAAAGCAAAATCCTCTGAAATGTGGAAGTTGCTGCATCCTCAGCACCACCTGTGTCACTCCATGGATCTGCTTCTGTTGGTCTGCACTGCCTGGTTATGTAGGCATAACCCAGGAGCATAAGGGCAGGGTGAGCCAGGTGGAGCTCTGGGGTCTCAGGTATTGCCAAAAGGAGACTGCATGAACAGGGAGACATGGGGATGTGTCTGTGAGGGCAACTAGCAAGGTAAAATAACAGGAAAAGGATGTAGGGCAGGAGGTATCTCAGCAACTCAACACTGTCTAAAGCTGCAGCCATGCCAGACACCAAAACGAGTCTGGGAGCTGTTGGGAGGAGAGGAGATGTTGATGTGGGACATGCAGAACTTAGAGAAATCAGCTGCTTACAGAGATGGGTCTGCAGCATGTTGGACATTCAGGGTGAGCACTGTGGACAGTAAATACAGAATTCACAGAAATCATGTGAATTCTCAACCGATTTTAGCTTTTACAAATCCAAGCCTGGGCAGATGAGGCTGCAAAATAACCCAGGATGGTCCCAGTTTCTTCAGTCTATTTCCATCCTGCTTGCAGACTGAGCTCAGCAGCACTTTCCTGGACACTCACCATGAGCTGATTTCACATGTTGAAAGCACAGTCAGAATCGTGGCTACAGGTTATGGCAAAGCCCAGCTTCATTTAGTGAGTCCTTAGCCAGCCAGAATTAGCATCATCTTTTCTAAAATAAATGTGAGGAACAAAACACAGTGTCTAAAGGCAGCGACCAATGAATCAAAGTGAATTGCTGATGAAAATGTAGCTTGGGATTGTTTGGCATTGAACCCCCAGTGATGTCAGCCGAGTGCAGTGAAATGGAAATAATCAATCTTATCCTGCCTCTCTTGCTGAAGCACTGACTTGGCATCAAGTTGTACAAAGCAAAAGTTTTGCTTTTGCTTTTTGATGCTTGTTTTCACTTTTCTAAAGACTCCTGGAAATGTTGAAATGAAAATTGAGATTTTTGGTAAAAATTTTCCTTTTTAGAAAAAATTACTTTGGATTGCATATGATTTCATGAGCTGTGTTGGTCAGTCTGACTTCATGTGTTCTGGCAATGAGAAAAAAAATGCAACTTCATTGGTGAACTGGGTCTTCCAGCTCTATCCCTGATTGACACACAGATTTTGAAGACTGATTCATGAGGAATCATCTGTTTGGTGAGATGTAGCCACTCTGATAAGCACTGAGTGAGGGCAGCATCAGGGCTGGGTTCAGTTTCTAGGGGTGGATAATAAACACTACCCCGAGCCTGCACTTAGAAATGTGGAAAACCTAAAGTCTCTGCACAGACAGTGAGTGATATTTCCTTCCTTCAGACTCTTAAAAGTAGAGTATCATCCTGAGGGGAGACAAAAAATGAAGAGAAGGAAGTAAAAATTACAGACTAACCAGCTAGCCTTTCCTTTCCATACAACAATACAATAGCACATTTCTCTCATTGTTTTTGGATGGAGAAACTGTGAAGGCAGCTGGAGGTTTCCCAAATCAGATACCCCAGGACTCTGCTGACCCCTGGAAGCTCTCAGGTGCCTGGTCCATCTCACACTGGGATAAACAGCATCCTTGGTGCTGCACCTGCCTTAGTGCATGATGCTGCAGCTCTCCACTCCTTCCTCACCGGCCTCCATCCTTCACCTGACACTTTTTCTGGCTCATCTTTTCTTCCTTTTGCCTTGGCACCTTGTATTCTGAAGCCATCACCACACCACTCTGAAATGCAGCTGTACTTTTTACCCAGCAGAAACTTCTCAGATAATCTCAATGTATTTTACTGAAAACTTGCACATAACAAGGCCTGAAGTGATTTCTCTACATCATGCAGCCAACTCACCCCAGGGTGTTCAGCCATGGCTGGGGAGCCCAGGCTTTCCTTATTTATTAAAGCCATATTTTTAACTCCAACTCATGACACAAATTTTTAATTTCTTTACCATAAATTCCTCCATTTTTAGTAAAGTCACAAATGAAAATTGAGCTTTGTCCACTGGTTGTTTTTATGCAATCCCTTTCTCTGTGCCAAGGACAATGAAGTTTTTATTTTTCTTGGGACTTTCACTCCTCTTTAGGAAACAGTTTCTTCTTTGAGTCCACACCAGCAGAATTACAAGCATTTACCTTCACCTGCATTTCCAGTTTCATCATGAACACATTGCAGCTTCCTTGAGACTTAGCAAATATGGCAAGTAGCCATCCAATATTTGTTTATCTCCAGAGTTCTCCACTTGAGGCCGAAACTGGATGAGTGCAAAGTGCCATGTGGGATATGGGTGTTTATTTTTATCAGAGAATTCACCAGTTATGTTGTTTTGTCATTTACACCACCTTAATTCCACAGCACATCAAAACCAGAGCAAAATCCAGATATTTTTAACTGAATACAGCAGTCAGACAGGGCGTACCAGCCTCACTAGTTAATGACAGTGGTTAATAATCCATTAATTCATTGACCATTTCTTATTCTGTCTTTGTCTTTTATTTATTGTGTAGGAAAATATTCAGCCCTGGAAAACAGCATCTCTGCAGGGAAGCACCAGCATGGGAAGCTGTGCTTAGAGTGCCTTCTCTTACACAGAAATTATAAGATTAATCCATTTTTCACTGAAATGTAAGGAAAAAGCTTTTACTGTGAGGGTAATCAAGGTTACACAGAGAGCCTGTGGTGTCTCCACCCTTGGAGACACCCAAAACCTGCAAACACAAAACTGAATACAGCCCTAAGCAGTGCTGGGAGCTGACATGCAGTGAGTAGGGGCTGGATCAGGTGACCTCCAGAGGCATCTTCCAACATCAATCATTCTGTGGTTCTGGGAATTCTACACATTACATAAACAATGGACAGAATAAGTGTTTTAATTTGTTTTCTGGGTGCTGGAAGCAGCAAGCAAAGATCTCTGACCTGGATAAGGATACATCCACAGCACAGCATTGTTTAGCAGAGACCAGCCAGGATGGGTATTCTGTGTTCCAACAGTGCAGAGCTTACAGTGGAGGATTCTAGAAATGCAAGTAGTGTAATTTAGGTGATGTAGCTAGAAAAGACAATGCAGGAGCACATGTTACACTCCCAGAAGGGTGGGGAAGTGGAGGAGCATTGTCCTGCAGCTATAAACCACAGCTATGGATCAACACAGCACTGTGGCTAACTCCTGTGTGTGCAGGTTACCTGGTACCCAGAGCTGGGCTCTTCTCTAGGTGACCTTACATGTTTGCATAATACACTTCTCCTTGTAAGAGGAACTCTGATGTCTGTCCCAGGATTTAGTAATTCAGCAATTTTGGAAAGGTCAGATCTGGAATTTAGCCTATTAATAAAAACGTAGGCAATTCATCGCAGGCTAAGTGGTAATTTCAATTTAGCATCAACCTGAAGGCACATACCTCATCCTTTTAGCTGGCTAAATTTATCATTAATAGAAGCACTGAAGTAACCGATGTCATTGCTGGCAGTGCACGGATCTGCCATCAGGATCAGATGATTAATAAAATTCCTGAGCTGCACAGAGGAAGGGCAATCAGTTTAACATGGACGTGTAAATAAATGCAAAGGGTGGCTTCCCCGACTAAAAAGAATGGAGAGTGTTAGATTTGCCTTAGGCAGCCAGTGGTTCCACCTGAATATTTTTGAGGCTTCTCATAGTAATTCTAGTGGCATGACATAGAGGTTAATGCTACTCACATGAACATGCCTTTGTCTTGTTTTCTGGTATTACCATAAGGCAAACTGCTGCCTAAGTTCAGAGACAGGAGTATTGACTTACAAAAACCTGGGGAAGCAGCCTATAATACCAGAACACACGAAAGAATGGAAATGTTTTAATTCTGCATGTGGAAAATCAACATACAAAGGGCTAGATTTGCTCTTTTTAAATGGAGAGCAGAGAGGGCAACAGAGAGATGCAGGTACATCCCATAATCAGATCTTAGCTGGGGTCAGGTTCCTCCTGAATCCCCTTTATCTCTCACTGTTGCCTACAGGGATGGCACAGAATATCAAGTCTTCCATCAGAGGCACCGCAGGAAGATGATAAAATAAGGTGAGGGTGAATTCCCTCATAAATAATTTGCTTCAGTTGTCTCAACTTGGGATAGGTGAGTGATTAAACAAGGTTTTCCAGAATCCTGATTGACATGTCCTCCATAAAAGAGGATTCTTGATCCTGCAATAAACAGAAAACTTCTCTGTAGCAAATACAAAGACATCACATCTCATGTCTGTCAGCCATTTCAGATAGTATAGTCACCATTTTCCCCTCAAATTTGTAACAAAACAGCCAAGAGCAGTCTTTGACACTGAGATATAAGCATCTACGGTGGGCAAAAATAGTATTTTCCTCCTGAAATCCACTCTGTAGCATATAATCAAGAACTGGACATTTTTATTATACTGATAGTGAGGTATTTAATGAAAAAAAGAATCACTCGACTGCAAATATTTTGGCGTTTTTCTCTCATCCTGAAAGAGAAAAACAAATAGTCAAAGTATCAATCACATTTGCAAAAAGAAAGTTTCCCAAATAAATGTTTTTGTAAGATCTGTAAAACTGCAGTTATAATGACAAGCCTTTTAAGATGCTTTGTTTGGAGTTCCTCTGGATATCCCTTAGGGCATTCTGCCTAGACTGACATCCTGTCCCTGGAAAATTTTAAAGGAAAAGAAGTTTCATGGCTCTCAGCAGGAGAATGTTGCAGTTGAAAAAATGCAAGCAGATTCACAGTCTAGGAATTTCAGTGGAAACACTGGTGATAATTATACAGAAATTCCAGCCTCTTCAAATAGATTTTGCACCAGTTTATCAATAAAAAAACCCACGTTCACCCAATTTGCTGAAATTGTGTGAAAAGGTATATGTCTACATTGTAAACATTTTTTCTTTCTTTCTGGTCTTAAAGCTAGTCTTAAAATCCTCATATGATGGAAAGTTTCCTATATTTACAGTTCATATTCAGTCCCTCCTGTTATTTGCAAATATGTAAATGAAAGATGAATTCCTGTCTAGTGCACTTGGAAGCTGAATTTATTTTTATACTTTTACTGTGGATTACACAGAAACTTAGTTAACCACAGACCTTCATCTTCACCCAATCTTCATCTGCTGATGAACATGAAGGCACTACTGACACTGACAAATATTGCTGGAGCAAAGAAATAACACAAAATGGAGCAGGAGAAGAAAGGAAATAGGAATGGTGAAAACAGAGGACTTGATTGGAATGCTGGGTCATTCCTGAGGGTGAGCGCAGTGACCTTGGACTTTGTCTTGGGTACCAAGAGAATATTTCTTCACCCCAGGTAAAAGGGGAGGGAAAAGGGAAGTTTCAGTGAAGTTTCAGGGAAGGGAAGTTTCAGGGAAGTTTCAGGGAAGTTTCAGGGAAGNGGGAAGGGAAGGGAAGGGGTTGTCCTGATGTGAGAGGTGTCTGGACAGAAACCAGGCAATTGTATCCCACACCAAGGTTCCTTCTGAAGTCTGTTTAACATTCATTCAGACTAGGAATAATTACTTCAATTGTGTCAAGAAATTTCTACACAAATGAGTCAACATTCATGGTAACAAAAGGCTTTCTGTATTTATTTACATCAGGGCTAAGCACCAGAATTAAGACTATGGAGAAACTGTTATGTTTTTTCCATAAAGACAGCATTTAGCAGAAACCAGAAAATGAGGAATTGTTGAGGCACCAACCCTAGATACTTGTACACGTAGGCTGAACAATATGCCAGACTATTCCCATGTCAGAATGTCCTACTGTACTTATCTGCTGCAAGACAGGTGATAAATATCAGTGGGAATTGTCAGTTTTCTGATACTCACTGGCTTTCCCCCAAACTTTATGTTTGCACTGGGCATAGTCAGCTTTCAGAACAAACCTTCCTTCACCAAAGAAGTTGTAGCCACATAAGAGACCTCAGAAATAATGTTTTGCGCCAAGTATGATGTAATGAAGCCATCACTTCACCAGATTTCTTAAATTTTTTAAAATTTTTTTTTAATGGCAGCATATGTAGATGAGCATTCCGTGCAGGACTATGAAAAAACTTAATTCCCTAAATACTTAGCAAAGTCTCCCATGAAATTTCAGCCAGGATATTAGTCATCAGAGCCCATTGTCCATTTTCCAGGAAGACTCTGATTAAGATAGATTTATGACCAGGTCCTGCTAATGCAACAGTAAGAGTGGAATATTAATGATTGCCAGTCAGTTTGAATTAACCTTTCTTGGAGGAACTTGAGTCAGTTAGGATCTCAATTTATAATTTGACTTAATGGCAGTGGGTTTGGCTTTAAAATCACCATCTATTATGCCAGTACTTGGGTATTGCAGGAATGGAACTCTAAAAAAATTTGATTTGATCGCAATAATATTGGTACATTAAGAAACCATATGTAAGAAACTGCATTGACACCACAGATGTAAGGAAGAATTTAAAGACATTTGAGCTGCCCTAGGGTGTTCCTGGTCTCCCATATCTGTTCCAGAGGAGTGCTTGTCTCTCATGGGTTCTGCTGGCTCTGTGTGAAGACTCCTACGTGAAAGCAAGTGGATCAAGTTTTTTTTATTTACCAGTCCTGTGGGCAAACACTGTAACATTTACTTCCTTGTGAAATAAATTGGACAGCAGGAGTAAGCTGAAGAAGAGCTTTTATCCTGTGGTTTCCACAAGCAGCCCATTGTTGTGTGTCTGTTTTTCCTTTTTTGTTGTCTCTCTCAGCCACAGACACGTAGCACTCTGTGTCTCATCAGGAGCTTGAAACAAAACAAACACAGAACCTGTGAAATGTTCTGTCGCAATGGAACATTCGAATGGATGTTAATCATCAACTATTTAAGGTAATGACAGCAGATTAGCAATTTTTCAGTATATGGGCCTGCCTAAGCCACATTGCTCAGTTTCCAGGACCACTTAGGAGGGCACAGACCCTTCCCATCCCTCACTGCCACTGCATCACAACCTCCAGCAGACAACTCATCTGACCCTGAGCCAGCTCCACAGCCCCACTAAGTTTCTCAGTGCACCATGGTGACAGCACACCCATCTCAGCTCATTCCAGTGCCCAGATCAAATGCAGATAGTGGCTGAAGCTGAAGGAGTAGGACATTGCCTAATACACAAATGATAAAGTTTTTCTGTTCCAGCTTCGTGGTCTCTTTTTATCAGTCCTAATCACAGCAGCAGGGTTGTTATAAAAAGGGGACCTGTCATTTCTTCACTGTCTACTCTGCTGCTTTGCTGAAGGCCAGCTTTGGGAGAACAGTGTGAGGCCTTTTCTGTGGGTGAAGCATGCCAGGGCATCAGCCTGTACTCAAAGGATCTGACCTTATGCACACACATTCCAAGTGCCTCAATTTAAGTGAAATGGTCAAACTCTGTACAATATGAAACTCTCTTTGTCTTTCATCAACATCTGCCTGACGTGTTAGTTGGCATGGTTTGTAAAGGTGAAGGAGGAAATGCCTCTGTAACCACAGTGGTAGCTGCATAGACCAGTTTCAATGGGAAAGGGGCTTAAAAGACACAGTTCAGTATCACAAAAGAAGTGATCCAACTTGGCATACCATCTGTTAAGTGCCTTGTTACCAAATATCAGCTGGGGAAAAAAACTTGCAATGGGTTTATGTATAAATAGAATATGTCAGTTTGGAAGCTTGTCAAACCAGCAGTTTTCAGGAAACTATTTGTAGAAGGAAGATGTCAGCTTCCAATTTTATTTTTGTTCTCTTGAAGATGTATCTTAGAATTGACATGATTTTTTATTCTTTGCAATTAGAGAGCAATCAGATTCCTTTTATGATAGTGTGTTTATTCCTCCTTAGTAGAAGTTCTGTAGTAATTGACCTATTTCCTATATAATTTTTACAGCTGAAGCAAGATAACCCTATATAAAATAGCTTTGAATTGACTTATTTTCATATTCTTTACACAGATGAACAGAGACGGTCCTATATAAAATTAAACCCTACTGTTAGTATTCTTCATCTTTCTAGTGTTCATTTACTCATATAAATCCCACTGGCAATAAGGCAATTACACCACAGATGGTAGAGTTCAAACAAATTAGATTCTACTCTCTCCTCACAAATAGCTTCACTGCACAACTTCTCCAAAGCACGTATGTGCCGAGCCCTCATCTTACCACTCAATTGCTTGCATAACACCACCAAAATGCTCTCTTTTATCTGCATTTCCTCTTATCATCTGTGCCTCTTCACTGGCTCCTTCACTTGCCTTAGCTGGCCCCTCACAGCCAGGTACCCTTCCCTCATTGCTGCCCTCAAATGCAAGCCAAAGACAGATCAGGTGTTGAGTTACTCCCAGAGTGTTTTTCCCATATCTTGCATCTCTTCTTTCCAATCCCTCTTTCACTCTCCCACCTCCCCACATGTGCATATGCATGTGCCTTCCACACCCTCCATCCCTCAGAACACAGACTGTGGTTCCTTGCATGTCCATAGAATGGCTTTTTACAAGGAGACTTCAACTCCGGTTGCATCAGGGGTTCTATAGTGCTGGACAGAAAATAATTGATATCTTTATTAACAGAGCAAATCCCTTCCCCTGCAGTTTTTTCATAGATAGATTTATTCTTATTTCAGCTATCAGACCAGCTTGATTGCTGTGTAAATAAGAGGAGTCTTGCCTTGCCACGAAGGACAGCTGAGGCAACCTCTCTAAATACAGAAGACACTGATGAAGCTTGAGGAGCTGGCTAGGCACCACCATCAAACCAAATTCCAGAGCAGTGCAGAGGCAGAAAGGTCCCAGCACATGTTCCTCTGGTGGAATCACCTCGGAACACATTGGTGCAACAAGAGGAACAGAGTCGCCCTCACTAATTCTCTTTGTCTCTGGGTTGGGCAACCTCGAGTTCTGGATCACTTCCATCCAATTTCAGCCACGGCAGATGCCTAGTCCTCTGTGGGGCAGGAGTGATCCAAGGTGAATGTGCCTTTGGAAAATCTGCCCGTAGCGTTTGTGATTTAAATTCATAGGACACGTATCCTCGGAGCAAAAGGGGCACCTCTAGCTATATTTATGAAGCTCAAAGGAAGACAGAATGACACCAGACCTGTGTATTTCAGCTGAATCAGAAAAGAGGTGGATAGAGGACAGAAAAAATATTCAAGAGATCCAGCTTCAGCTCGGGCACCACAGAGTGAAATAGTGAAATTGTGAAACCAGTATTTGATTGTGATCTTAATCAAATCTTAAAGATTCATCATATCCTAATGAATAATTTTAAACTTAGTGGTCAACCTGCAAATACCAGGTTTCACATTTAAGGACAACATCAGCTATTTATCACATTAAAACCTAAGATAATTTTTAATTGACTACACTTTACAAACTGTTTTCTACTTTTCAGATGACTGAAAAGATGATTGATGCTTTCTGCATTTTGTAAGTGAAAATTTTCTTCATTATTTTAAATTTGCATTTAATTCTTCCCTTTTTGGAAGTAGTTTCTTTTATTGACAGAAACAGCTTTCAGAGCCTAGTTCCAGAACCTTCTTGCTACTAAGGTTTTTGTAATAATAAAAAAATATAATCAGCCTTCTTTCATTTATGCAGAAATCTTGTCATGGAAACCCAGAGAAGGTAAATATCTCCCCCCAAGGTTTGGATATGGAACCTAACTCTGTCCACAGCCTGGCTGAGAGTTTTTTAACTCAAAGAAGTTGTAGTATCTACTGTCCTCCCTCTGGAAGGTATTTGCAGTGCTCTGTATGCTGTGTACAACCAGACATGGAGGCAATCCTAAAAGACTAAAGGGGACAAAAATATGGAGGATTTGGGATGCTAACATGCCCAAATAGTGAACACTGAGAAGAACTAATAAAACTTGCCCGGTCTGGGAGTTGAAGAACTTTATTAAGGTAAAGTTTTACGTGGAAAAAAAGAAAGTTGTGAAGGAGACAGAAATAAATAAAATATGAAAACAGGCAGAAGCAGAAAAAAAATGGAGGTGGATAATTTATTCACAAATACAAATCTTAAAATTAAATTACTGAATAGACCAACAGCCACATTTGTACTGTGTCCTGGACATGTCTTTGCTGCTGGGTTTTTTTCCTGTTTAAAGTGAATTTCTCTCTTTGTTTTTTTAGTTGCTGTTGGTTATTTTTTTCTTTTTTCTTTTTTTAAAATTTACTTCTTGACAGCTGATTATAGTTACTAGCAATTACTTCTAGTTGCTTTTTTACACATTTAACATTGGAGTTGCAAAGCCTCATAGCAGCCAACAGTGAATATATTCCTTTGAGAGGTACAGCCAAGTGTGTTAAAGAGGGTAAGTGGACAGTTCCAAGTGTCTAATAATAACACCTAAATCATATCATTTGATGTATACATTATATATTAGATAATATCTAAAACAGCCTGTGTAAGCTTTTATTTGACTCAACAGACTAGTTAAATTTTAAGGTGGAGGGGAAAAGCTGGAACTGATATAAAATGGGGTCATGGTATCTTGAGGAGCTCTAGGGTTAGAGAAGACATCTGGGACCTTGTCACTGAGCAGGGAAAATTCACATGATGGCTTTGAAACTTTCCTTGTTTTGAAAACTAATGACAGGTGGAAATACTGTAGGCAAAGCACTGAACTTTAATAGACAGCAAGGCATTATTTCTATGAAATGCTTTATCATGTGCTTCAAAAGTGAGAAGGACAACTAAGAATGACAATATCAGAGCAGGAAGGGCTGATGGCTGGCTGGCCATTGCTTGGAGCACACAGGGAGGCAGCAGCCAGTTAAAGCAAAAGATTTTAAACAGCCAGACCCCATTCAGAAGTGGATGGAACAAAAGCATCAAAGGCTGTTAAGAAAATACTTCAGAAGTATTCCTTTCCTGTGCCAGGATTCTGGGTCTGAGAAGGAGCATCACGTTTGATAGAAGCTGCTGCAAATTCAGTTTCCCTCATGCTGCCAGAGACCTGAGGCGTGAAAAATCAGCATTCCAGATGGACAAAAACCAGCAAGAAACCAGTAACACAACCACGAGCTTTCCTCAAACCACATGACTAGAAAATAAGGAATACTGTTACCAGCTGGAATGTATATGTTTAGGAAGAAAATCAGTGTGAAAGTCAGGAAAAAAGCACTGCAAATAGGTGCCAAAAAGGCCAAAAAGGATTGATACCACAATTCTGAAAAACACCTTTGGCTGAAGCTGATTTTAGAGCACAATAAAGGGAACTGTTGGATTTATTACTGCAAGTGAGTTAGATGGAAATAGAGACAGAAATAGAAGTACTGGTGTTCCAATCTGTCTACTTGACATGCACATGTATAAAGGAAAGGGTAACACTTAATTTGTGTTTCTCAAATGCTGAAAATTGAAAACAGTTATATTTGGGTTAAAAGAATGGCTTGTAGGGCTAAAAAAATAGTCAAATGTATTAGGAAGAAAAAAAAAACTAAAAAAAGTAGGTAAGCAGTCAGATATGCAATGATGCAGAGAAGTCAAATGTATTAAAAAACTTATTCTATTCTGTATTTTGAAAGAAGCAGAACACTTATAACTTTAGCATGACAAAGTATTATCCAGTCCATAAGTTACTCAGGAGTGTAATATACCATGACTATAAGAAAGAAAATTCTCTAGCAAAGCAAAATAGCTTGCACCTGAGGTAAAAAAAAACAAAGTTGGCTCAGAGCATTGTGCAGAGCTGTTGTCTATTTTCAGTATACCTGGTACAGGTACAGTCTGGAATTATGGAGAAACTAAAACATCCTAATTTTCAGAGAGTGAGCAGGGATAACCCAAGTAAAAGAAAAAGACCTCTTTTATAACCCCCAATAAATTAATGGAAAACATGACTGAGCATTCATTTATCTAAGAGAGAAGTAAGGAACATAGATATAAATACTGGCTCTAAACAGTGTCTTTTGAAAAATAAATCATGCTATATAATCCTGATTACATCCTTCAGGACACTGCAAGTTCAGCTGATAAAGGAGACAGTAGAGATATAATATGCTTAGATTTCTACATTATAGTTGACTGAGCACAGAACAATCTGATGAAAATATTAGAACATTACATTAATAATAAATTCCAGTTTAAACAGATTAGACAACAACCCAATCTCAAAAAGTAGCTGCTAATGTGAAATCATTAAATGGAGAGATTTGCTGTCCCTTTTTATGAGATTGGGATGACACATTCATTGAGCCAGTAAAAATAGCTGCTAGTAAATGCAATAAGAATAGGCAAATTTGTAAATCTCCATTGCAGAGCAGGCAAAAACAGGGATTTTGATTACTATTTTTTTAACATTTCCTTTTTCTTTTGAGCCGTCACAATGCATCTCCACGAGCAAGGGCTGCAATGCAGATATACAGACCAGGGCCTGTGGAGCCACAAAAGCATTTAGGAGCTCTGGATGGGTGTTCATGAAGCAAAAAGGAAAGCTGGGAAGGAAAAGTTAATTGTTCATATGTCATTGGCAAAACTGAGACCAGAATGGTACTATATAGTTTTGATTTTCATATTTTATAAGGAATATTGAAATGCAGATGAACACGGTGATGGGAATTAATGCACTGTGGATATCTGCGTCCAAAAAATGGGAGAAAGCTATCTTATACACTACCAGAGGAAAAGCAGGAAGGAAAACACATGTGAATATTCAGCAATGAGTATGTAGCCAGGGATTGTGCTCTTAGCTGATGGTGGAATCCCAGACTCTGTCTCTCCAGATGAAGAAGAGATCTCTTCCTTCAAGGTTCTGTGCAGCAAAAAGTAAAACTAAACTAATATTTGAAGGTCAACACAGGCAGAACAGTAGAAATCAATGGCCTACTAGAGACATTGAGGCAGGTAAAGAAGAGACCTTGTTGCATGGATGTCATGGATAGTTTGCTAATCATTATGCTGGCAGATTTTAAAAAGATTCATCTTTGTCAGGGCAATCCTGAGCACAAATACAGGCTGGGTGGAAATGGATTGAGAGCAGCCCTGAGGAGAAGGACGTGGGGGTGTTGGCTGATGAGAAGCTCAGCATGACCCATCAATGTGCCCTTGCTGGAGCACCTCTCCTGTGGAGAAAGGCTGAGAGAGTTGGGGTTGTTCAGCCTTGAAGGTTGAAACCTTTAAGCCCCTTCCAGTACCTACAGGAGAGCTGGTGGGACTTCTGACAAGGTCATGGAGTGACAGGACAAGGGAGAATGGCTTTAAAGTGAAAGAGAACATGTTGGATTACATGTTAGGAAGAAATTCTTCACTGTGAGAGTGGTAAGGGACTGTCACCCATTGCCCAGAGAGATTGTGGATGCCCTGGAAGTGTTCAATGCCAGGCTGGATGGGGTCCTGAGCAACCTGATTTAGGCAGAGGGGTTGGAATTAGGTGATCTGTAAGGTCCCTTCCAGTCCAAGCTCTTCTATTATTCAATGGTCTTAAAAATGATATATGTAGACTGAGAGGGGCAGAAGAAATCTTGCCTTCATCTATTTATATTCTGAACTGGCTAGAACAGAGCCAGAAATGCTCTGCAAGCTGAAAAACTTCATATTTCTTCAGCATTATACCTTGGCTGTGTCTCACATTTTCGTACTTCCAGCAATAAAGGACAGCAAAAATGTGACTGAAGCAAACGTTGCTGAAGAGAGAGTGGAGGTTTTTTCCTGCTCTCATTAGAGCTGTGTTTTGGCACCAAGGAGGAAAGCTAAAAAGCTGTTGGTTCCCTCTTATCTTAACGTTTCCATCCCAGCCGTAGGCAGCCTGCAATGAAATCACATTTGCTAGCGTGCCATAATGTTACAGCAAATGCTGCCATTCAGCTGGGAATTCCACTGCCCTCCAACCAACAGTCAGGAAATTCCCTATAGGATAATTGACAGTCTACTGTGAATTACACAGCTATAAATAGCACACCATGGGTGCCTGGTGAAAGGATGATAAAACACAAGTGCAAGTTCAGTATTTATGAAGTCATTTGCACCACAGAGAAGTATTTATCGCTGTACTTGCAGTTTTTATACTTTTTCTTCCCCAATACATATAGAACAGGGAACAGCCAGCTATAAAGAACTGTGAAATATGATCTTTAAGAAGTTCGCTCTCTCTTTCCTTTCTGTATTCTTTCTGTTCCTGCTCTTTTGCTAAAGCTCCTGCAGCACCATTCATATCTGATCAATTTTATCCTATCTCTTCCTCCAAACTGCTTTCCCATCAATAAACCTCCCCTATTCTTCAGATCATCAGAAAAGACAGAGGGGGACGGGCGTGTTTTACACGCCTGTGGCTTCTGCTTCCAGCAGCATAGAGACACAGAACTCAAAATTCCCCTTTAGTAAAGAAAAGAATCCCTCATTTTCTATTCTCAACATTGATGAGACAACTTGAAGGATCATATGGTTGATTAGAGAAGAAATGCCTCCCCCTGAATGATACAGAAAAGACTGGTGAAAATTTAAACATTAAATGCAACCTTCAGGAAGGTTAAAGACAAACACCTGCAGACATGGCTGTTATTTCTGCATGGACAGTGTGCCCTTATCTACATATACAGTGCTTCAGCAGTGTATGAAACATAGATTATGACTCATGAAAACGAGCCTTAACCCAAATACATCAGTGTTTTGGTATTCCCATATACTCAGCAGAAGCACACAATGGCAGTGGAAGGAATCTGAAAATGTGACAATTGAAACATCCCTCCAAAATAAGAGTTTCCATCCTTGCTACATGGAAGTTGATCAAATAATTACCTTGGAGTTCTGGTCACAGTAGCTTTTAAATCCATCAATAAATAATTACCATTAAAAACCACTCATCTTTTACTGAAAACAGAAGCAGAAATGTAATCATTAAGAATGGTTCTTAAACAAATGCTGCTTCCCCCCTCCGACCCAGCAGCACTCAAGCTGCTCTTTGGGGAGAAATAGTTAAGGCAGACTGGGGCCTTCATGGTTACTCGAGGTCAGTCATCCTTGTTTCCTGAAAGCATGATATGACATACTCACTGAGAATAGAAAAAGAAGTAAAAAGAGGATGCAATATTTTGTTTCCCTCCTACTCCACTGCAGAGGAGAACAACCACACCACATCATTCCTGATGCCATAAATAGAATCTGACATTTTAATGATTTTTTCAGCTCAGCATTGACCATGAGGTTATGTCTGATTGTCTTTGAGAAGAACCAAATCTGTACCTGATTGGGTATGTCACTGCACATTGCTTGCTTTTGGGATGTGGTTTCCTACAAAACTCAGTCAGTAACGGGTAAGAAAAAGAAAATAATAAATAAAAGGAAGAGAGGGAAAAGGCAAGTAAGAACTAACAGGAAAAGAAGAAAGAAAACAGGTTTCACATTGCAAGCAAGGACTGTGATCTCTCTCAGGCTTGGGAGATGTGATAGAAAGCAGATCATTCTTCCTCATTCTGTCCAGTGAGAATGTCTCCCAGAATAACACAAGCCTCAGGGTACCAGAGACCATCCTGGTATCTCAGGAAGTAAAGGGCCTTTCCATTACTATTTCATTCACCTGATCTCAATGTCACATGAAGTCCTCTAGGGGAAAAAAAAAAAAAAAAGGATATTCGCATTCTTTTCTTTACTTGTTTCAGCTGATCAGCTTTTGTTCATTCACTTCTGATCAGGGTCACCAGGCATGATCCCAACATTGCTCCCAGGTGGTATCAGCAGACGTTTTTGCTGAGGTGCATTAAGTGTGTCCCCATGCATATGGCTAAACAATGGCAAACCTGCTCACTTACTATTGTCTTTAATGGGCAGAAGAATAAATTGCTGAGACTCAGCTGATGTAGGGGGATTTATTAATCTAATCTGACTCAACTGTTTATCTGAGTCATTCAGATAAATCTTCTAATTCATAATTTGTAAGAAGCGAAAGTTGCAATTTACCTCTTCTCCACTTATTGCTTTATCTTACCCATTTAATTGGAGGTTGATTTCATGTCAGGGCAAAGACATTTTCATTCTCTGTGCTTATACAGAATCTTTCACAAATGCATTTCTGATCTCGCTCACAGATTTAATTAGCTCAGTGTCTACTTATCCAGACGCTTCTATGGTCTTTGTTATTCTGAAAAGTGTGAGCATGCAAAAGGAATGAAAAAAAGAAAGATTCAGCTTACTCAGACTGTATGAATGAAATCTGTGATACGAAATTATAAAGTGATTCACATTTTCATTATTATCAGTCATAACCAGTCGGATTTCCTTACAGAAACTCATCAGTTTGCAGAGTTTCATCAGCCAGAGAAAAGGCACTCATTCTGAACACTCACTCCAAGAAGTCTGGCCCAGAGAAAAGATTTTCATCACGGTATCAGTCAAATACTATCTCTCTTCCTTCAACTCTTCCTCAAAATTTTAGCCCTGCTATTTAGCTTTTTCTTCCTCTTTAGTGCACTGAGCATCACAGACTTTAATTTAGGTTAGGATTCCAGAGAGGAAAACAGTCCTTATTCTTTGACTTCATCACAATCTTGCACATACATTTAAGGATGTGATTAAGCCAATCCACCTTTCCTGACTTGGTCCTCTACAAAGCTCTTAGTTTTTTATTAATAAGATAAAACCGCAGTAAATAGGAGCTGGTTTTGAATGAAGGAATCTTACACAAATGAAGAATCTTTTACTTGCAGCCAGACAGGTTGTTCTATACATTAAAAACAGTAAAACCCAGACATAACACTACAGGCATGCAAAGGAAAAAGAGAGAGATATGAATAAAACAGAATTTAAAGGAAGTCACACCACATGCAAATAACCAAATCTGTAAGTGATGCTCTGAAGAGAGAGAAGCTCTCTAAAACAGTTTCAAAAGAAGAAAAGAGGCCAAGCATCGACTATTTTTACATAGTGTCAATTTGCAGCTCATCATCAGGACAGTGCAAGGGAGGATTATGCAACTCCTTCAGGATGGTTATCCTGTGAGGAATGTAATTAGAAGGGTTCTGCTCTCAAAGCATGTCAGTCTTGAGAGGCTTTCTCAAATGGAGATAGCTATTACCCACCCTAAAAAATCGGTCAGGGTCACGGAAAGGGAAAGATTAACACGGCAAGGACAGCCAGAGAAAAGGCACTCCCCCCCTCCCTCACAATGGGATCCAAGGAGGGGCAAAACCCTGCAGTGCAGAGTGGTCCTGTCATCACTTTGGTGACAGCAGTGGGATCAAAAGAGCAGGAACTCAAATTAACAGCTGGGAAAAGACCAAAGACGTGTGAGGGGACAGTGTTCCTCCTTTAAAGAGGGAGCACTGTAGGTCTGCATATCCTAGAGCTGTGGATTGCGAAACAAAGCCAAGGCTGTGTTTGCTTTCACATGGTAATTGTTTCAGTAGCAGTGTTCTCTGACTAGTTATGCAGCAAATAACTACACTGAAACCAGATGGCAGGCTGGGCTTGCAGGACGAGAAGCAAGAATGGATTTGTGTGCACAGGGTTCCTGCAGCATTCAGGTACCAGAGCACGTGGCAAAGTGCTCAAGTTGTCCTTCTCAAAAGACTCCAAGGGCTCATGCCAGAGTAGGTGCAGATCCTGTGGTGCATCTATCTTCCCAAATGCTAGACTGAGATCACAAGGCACCCAGCTCAGCTGCAGGTGTGTGAGAATTCGTCTAATTTTTCAGTCACTGAATATAAAACAATTTTTAAAAAATGGTTTTCTCACTCCTATTATTCAAATGTAGATAAATTTTCAAGCTGAAAGGCTTAAGGCCATTATTGTGTTTTGTGGACCATTGCTTTTGATCAGAGAAATAAAAGATGTAACCTAATTGAGCCATTTACTCCTGTAAAGAGACCACAGCATGGGAACAATAGCTGCTCCTATTCATTCATGAAGGTGCTCAGGCTATGGACTTAATGAGCACGAACAGCAGCTCTGTCTCCACAATAGATGGTCCTGTTAGTGATCCATAAACCATGCAGGATCCCAGCAGCATGCTCCAGCAAGGGACCTCTATGAGCCCATCCTATTTTAATGGATTGATAATAAAAGTCATTCTTCTTGGAAGAGAGAAATCAGAAGGCATCTGATCATCTGTGCACCGATTTGCATATGCTGCTGTAATGATAATTTCTCAGCCGTGCTTTGGGGGTGAGGCAGCTCCTCACAGAATGGGAGCAGAAGTATGGCCAGTGTCACTGTGCCATGTTGTTCATCTCAGAAAAGAGACTCCAGGACTTGTTTCCATCAGTGAAACCAAGCAGGCTGACCAGTGTCCTTTCCTCTTCACTACCCAGTGTGCATAAACAAAATCTCTTGTCTCACACACCCTGTGTCTGGCTACTCAAGTAATTCAGAGACAGATGCTACAGGGAAAGCAGACAGCACCATCAGGCTTCCCTCTAGGAGCATCCCACCTTCTCTGCACAGAAAAAACAGAGTTATGGGCTAATGCTCATTTTTCCACCTAAGTACCAGCCCAGACACCAAAATTAATCACAAAGGCTCTTATTTATATTGACCTGGCCCTGGCTAGGTCTGTTCTCACACCACCTGGAACTGTTAAACCTACATCCATGAGGGTGTTAGGATGTTGTACTTCAAGACACTGGTTCAGACAGTGCCATCCAGAGTGCCTTTCTGACTCTGCTGTCAGTGGGCAGAGGAAATCACAAGTCTCCTACTGACAACTGCTACCAGCAGGTTCAGTGTGTCCCAAAGAGCAGCACCAAAAACAAGGCCTTTGCCACACAGTGGTCCCAGACCAAAGATAACACCCAAAACTTCCTGGGGGTCTGCAAGGCTCTGAAGTTGGTAAATTCCAGGGGGTTTTGCATAGCTAAGAAATAATCATCTATTTTTAAAACAGAACAGGGAAGGCCCTGAGGAATTTGCTAACTTAAAATAGAAAAGAAACACCCACACCCACAGCCTGTTTTAGATCCAAAGCAATGCACTAATGAAGACGCTGAAACACAGAGTCCCCCTCAGAATTTAATTTTAGTGTCTTAGCTACTGTCTTATCTCAAAAATAAAGACTCTAAGAACAGAAAATCAAACACCACCCACTCCCTTTACTACATCTGTGTCAGAACTCCCACTAATCTCCTTTCCCCTTGGCTGCAAGCTTCTCTATTTCCTGATTAGAGGAGAGGGATTTTCCCATTACCACCTGCCTAGTGCATCCTAAAGATGTGGAAAGTCTCAAAACAAGGGGCAGCACAAAGCCTTAAGCCTTAAGTTGGATATAGGACCTAGACTGAACATTCTCAGCTCATCTCTGTGCAGGGACAGGATGTGCCATCTGGTTCCCCTCTTTATTCAAGTGCTTTGCATATAGATTTGCATTGTTTTTTCAACTATTCCTCCTAAATATGTATTGGATTCCCACAGGGAACTAAGGCAGGGATGGAGGAAGGATCTGAAAGGTTCCAAAAGCTCTTTATCCATTTGATGCAGGTGCCTGGGCCTGACAGGACTGATGAATAGAAGGTCTGGATTATTCCTTGCTCCTCTGAATAACAATGACATCATAAATGCCTGACTTTATCTAAGATGCCACGGTGGGGGGGTCACCTAAAAAAACATCATCTACACCTGCCCCAAGACAATTTCTGCCTAACAAAACGCAACATGGCACACAAAAGAAAAAACCTGCTGGGGGATGCCTGAGGGATCACACCTCATGAGGCAGATGCTGGTCTCAGTGAGCTGGTGGAAATCCCTCAGACATGGGCAGTGCTGAGGGTTGGATGAGGATTGAGCAGCTGCTCTGGAAGAGCTTTGGTACTGAAACAAAATATGTTCCACTGCAATCAAACCTGCTCTTCTTGCATTCACCCACGGAGTAATTTAGCCCTTCCCTGCTGCTCAGCTGAAGGGGATTCTCTCTGCCTCTTCATGTAGAGGGGCTTGAGGGTAACACCTGACTGAGCCCTCTCAAGGGGGTCCTTTCAGAGTGTATGGTGTGGGGAAAGCAGGAGGAGAAAGAAAAGATAAATCTACCTATGCACAGATGTATAGGAAGATGAATATTTAAGATACACATCCATTATGTATTAAAAGTTTCAGAAGTATTCTGGGCTTCTTTCCTCCTAGCATGAAAAAGATATGTATAATAATGAAATAGTGTATACCTTAGCCATACTCCCCCATAAACACATTTATTAGGCTGTAGCTTGAAATTTTCAACATTAAAGTGAAAGACTTGGGACCTCTTTTTTCAGCTGAAATTAATTGTCTTAATTTTACCTCTGTTTTGGCTGGGAACTTCCACTCTCTGGGTTTTCTTCTTGGAATACAACTTTCTCTTCATACCTGCAAAAATGAGGCTGTAGTAACAAAAGCACAGCAACACTAGGCAAGGCCAAACTGCCTCTAGAACAATCCAGTGTTTCTCATAATGCTCAATAACAGATGCTTAGTGAACATGTGAAATAAAATAGGCATATTAGTTAATCCTGCTACAAACTCTGATTAATTTAGGGAATATCTAAGGTTGTAAGAGCACTCCTGTTATCACATTTGATAGTTTTTAGTGGCCCTTTCTCCTTGCTATATCCTCACCCAATCATTTTTAACCCAGGTAAGGCCATTTTTTGGTATCCCAATTATTCTCCAACAGTAAGGCCCATGGTTTTTTTAGGCATTAGGTGAAAAAACGTTGTTACTTTCTTAGTTTTTCTTTAACTGTTCTGAAATAAAAATAATTTGTTTTTTTCTTTTTCAATTCATCTTTTTCACAGCATTCATTATTGCAGATTCCTCCATCATATTTTCCTTTCAGCCATTTCTTCTTCATATATTTTCACTCTTTTTCATTCTCCTTGCAAAACATTTTTTTGTTTGTTTCTAGGCATATTCATGCCCCATCTTTCTACTATTTCCAGGTCTAAACAGCTCCTTTTCAGGATGGGCTGATTGGTATTCTGGATATGGGCAAGGGATAGATTTATACAGTGGCATAATGATCTGTTCTGATTCTTTCTTCATTGCTTTTCTAATGCATCCCAACATTTTATTTGCTTTTTTGACTGCTGCCAAGAATTAGGATGAGTTTTCCAGAGAACTGTAAATATCCAACTGCAAAGTTGTGGCAAACTATTTTTGCATGTACTGTCCCTGATCTAATTTTGTTGAATTTTGGCTTGGCTGATACTAGTAGGACAATTTCAGAGATATACTGGCATAACAGACAGGCCTCTGAAGAAATGCTACAAATGCTCTTGGGATGAAGAGTGTCATGTGAATGTGCTGCATTTAAACTAGGTGAAGGCAATTTAAAGAAACAAAATTTTGCTCTGACTCTGGAAGCTGGTCTTGAAAGCACCCACGTATGCAAGAAGACAGTTCTTGCTACTGCAGACTCCCATCCTTCCTTGCCCAAACATCTCACCTAAGAATGAAGGAGTTTTACTACAAAAGCAAGAAGAGATAAAAGGGGATCCACACCTGCCATGCTAAACACAGAAAGTCCTTCCTGCAAGGAACTTCTGATCTAAGTAACACAGAAAGAAACAGAAAGATGAGAACAGGACAGCAACACAAACAAATCAGTGCCACAATGTGAGCAGTTCTGGGCACCACAATACAAAAAGGATATTGAGCTATTAGAGAGTGTCCAAAGGAGGGCAATGAAGATGGTGAAGGACCTCGAGGGGAAGCTGTGGGAGGAGCAGCTGAGGTCACTTGGTCTGCTGAGCCTGGAAAAGAGGAGACTGAGGGGAGGCCTCATTGCAGTTACAGCAGCCTGGTGAGGAGAAGCAGAGGGGCAGGCACTGATGTCTTCTCTGTGGTGACCAGTGATGAGACTCAAAAGAATGGCCTGATGTTGTGTCAGGGGAGGTTTGGGTTGGCTGTTAGGAAAAGGTTCTGCCCCCAGAGGGTGGCTGGGCACTGGAACAGGGACATGGTCACAGCAGCAGCCTGACAGAGTTCAAGAAGTGTTTGGACAATGCTCTCGGGCACAGGGTGTGCCCTTGGGGATGGTCCTGAGTAGGGCCAGGAGTTACACTTGAGGATCCTTGTAGGTGGGTCCCTTTCAACTCAGCATATTCTGTGATTCTGTCTTCTGTCAAGAGAAATGGCTGGAGTTCTGCAAGGGGAACAAAACCTGAGCAGAAAGATGGCACTGGAGAGAAGATAGAATACAACATATACAAAGAAACTCTGAGAGACTGGAGTCATGATAGACTGACATGAAAGCCATTGTGAGAAAGGGTTCTGGATTTCACAGCTGCAGGGGAAAAGAGTGTTGAGAGCTATGAACAGGATATCAGAATAGTCTGCATTGCCATGGAGCCATGAAAGGGTTGCAGTAATCATTAACCCTTAAAGCAGTGGGGCAAGTGAAGCTTAGAGGGACAAGGAATGTGTGTCCCCGAGACTGTGTTTAACCTCAAAAGGCAGATAAGTGACATCTCATCTGATACCACAGCCTTGATAAACAGAGACAAGAAGCTGCAGTGCTGGAGGGATTTATTGTTATTCTCCTTTGTTTCCTCATCCCTGGCAGAGATGCAGAGCATCTCCACTGTTCCTGATGCTGCCTTCCTGGAGAGTGGGAGGAAAAGGATTACTGCGTGGCACTGAGCAACAGCCGCTGTCCCTGCGGCAGGAGGAAACCACGGTTCACACCGTCCCAGTAAATCTCAAATTCTCTTCTAGTCCAGTTCTGCCTATTTTTCCCCACAACACGGTTAGATAAGGCTTTTAAAAGACAGCAGTTCATCAGATGAACAAATTTGGAGGGTGGAAGGGTGTCCACACTCAATTTTCGGAATGCCTTCATGTCACAGTGCTGCCTGGTGTAAATCCAGAAGCTCCAGGAAAAAACACCTTGTACACTGGCAGTGCAGACTTGCTCAAGGTCTCAGAAGGAAGGGGGCTGCTACTGCCCTGTGAGTAGCAGAGTGCTATTCTTTACTGCTCTGAGATGGTTTCAGCAACTCATGAATGGTGAGAGAGTTTTTCAGAATCTGAGCCCACTACATGTGGTACTACAGAAAAACATCTCCCACCTGCTTTCCAGCACAATCCAGCAGCTTCCTTGATTACCCATCAGATCAGTCATTTAGCAAATTTCATGTCATGCTGACCAGCTGCATCTGGCATCACAGCTCATTTGGTAAAAAAGAAACTGTGCTGTTGCAGCTCAGTCAAAGACAGAACATCTGGCTCATCAAGCCAAGCAAACCAGACACTATCAACATGGTGCATTCTCCATCTTCACCATCACTGCAGCCTCTTCCTCCTGCTGTTACCTCAAACATCTGAAACACCCCTGTTATGTGGAAAGAGTGAATCAATGATTTACAAATCAGGAGTAACAGTTCAATTTGTTTTCATCTCCCTCTTTTCAGAAGCTTCCCCTTGTGATAAAATAGAAAGGCACAAGATCCTGGGTAATAGTGAATCAGTTTTAGCTTCCCTCCCCCTGTTCTGTTCCCCATAATTAGGAACCAATACTTTGGCTGGCACCTATAGACATACATTGGTTCCTTGGTGAAGACAAGGAAGCACAGGCCCACTGTAAGGCCACCTTGAATTCAGTTCACAACTTCTTTATTTCCTCTTCAGCCCTCATTAACCTAGTCCTTTGTGAAAAGAGTTTTTTTGTTCTCTCCCTCACCCAAGACTCCACAGCCTACCCAGCTTTGTTTGCATCTTTTGTCTATTTTACTATAGGTAGTGTTAAAGGATGGGGGAGAATGTGTTGCAATGATCACACAAATTCACTGTGGCCTTTTTTTTATTCCATTTGCATAGAGATTTTTGGGAACAATCTTGAGTTTTGCACGCTATTTGTTACCATAAGGCTTAGCTCTTCTCCAGACCTTTTTCTCCAAAGATCTGAAATTGCTCTACAAATGTCAATTAATTAAGCAGCCTCCATGCAGAAAGTTTCATAACACTCATTTTAAAATGAGAAAAGTAGAGCAGTAAAAGTGTGGTTGTTCATTACCAGCTAATGAAGAAATTAGAAATAGAACTTTGGAGTCTCCCAAACCTTGTATTTTAATAGATTGCAGCTATCTCCATTATTATTTATAATAGGAATTTTTTTTACCCCATATTTCTAGAATGATATCTCCCCTTCCTTCTTCAGTACAACAGGAACATCTTCCTGTTCCTCATAACAAACATCATGCAAGTGCAGTTCTCCCCACAAACAGAAGGAAGCTGCTCTCATACCTAAAAGGAATCCATTCTTGGCCTTTCTCCCCCATCTTTTCCAAGGCCTTTCTGGTTACTGGACAAGCCAAAATCAGAACAATGCATTATTACAAACCACAGCAGGGAAATTAGCACATTACAGTCCTGAGTTTATGAACAAATACTGCTTTCTGCCTGTGGAGCACGGGTGGAACATGAAGCCTGCAGATACAGACTCCATCACCACAGTCAGACACCTAAAGCCTTTTACGTGTCTGGAATCAAATCCCACGGGTAGCTGTGCTATCAATCTCCCCTCCAAAGGGTTCTTGGGAGGAAGCAAGGGACGTGTGGGAGGAGAGCAGAAATCCAGGCTGAGCTACACAGCTGACAGCACCTCATGGTCCAGTCCCATCCCTTATTTCATATGCTGCGGTGCAGAGATTTTTGGGAAGTCACCACTGAAAAATACAACTGTTCTAAATTTATGCCACTCAGTCAGTTTTTTCCTCATACACAGTATCTCTAGAAACACTGCCACAGAAAGGAGACCACTGGGACAGAGGATGATGGCAGAACACAGAACCTGTGCTCCAAACCACTACCAAGGGGACAGGTTTTCCAGCAGGTTTCAGATGCTTGTTCTTAGAGCAATCTCCCTCTTTAGCTTCCAGGCAAGGACTGGTGGGCATCACATCCAATGAGGGTGGCCCCTCATCAGTGACTGACTTAAAAAATAAACACAAAGAAACAGAATTTCTCACTTTAGGTCCATTACCCCTTGCCCTGCCACTTCATGCCTTTAGAAAGTCTCTCTCCACCTGTCTGGTGGTCTCTCATCAGGCACTGGAACGTGCTCTAAGGTCTCCCTGGAGCAATCTCTTCTCCAGGCTGAACAATCCAAATTCTCTCAGCCTTTCCTCATAGGAAAGGTGCTCCATCATCCTTTTCTACATGCTGATACTGCACAGTGCCGGCTCCAAAGGCATTCATTTTATTCTATTAAATGTGGACACTTCCACCCAGAGCAGTTGCCCCAGGATTCCTTCATATTCAAATGAGAGAAATAAGCATATTTAGAAGGCAATATATCTCATCAGCTTTTGCTGATGTCTAAAATAGCTCAAATGAAATGCAGACTAAAAGAACCCATCTTTCTCCATTGATTAAAGAGGAAGCCTGAGGGGTTAGATCAGATATAAATGTCAGCATTATAGGCAGCAAGATAGGTGAGATGAATCCCAAATTAACTTACCAGTTAGATATGATGGGCAAAGATAGAAGAAAAGAGAAAATGAAGACATTCATGAAAAGATATACAGATAAACATTGCCTGACCAGAAGTGGACCTCAAACCCATCCCATTGCAGTGCATCTCCTTAGCTCTTTCCCTGCAACTTCAAATTAATTCTTATACAGCATAAGAGTGCATTAAAAAATTCAGCACATAATTTTGTACACAGAGATAAAATTTATACATACTTAATTTATGCTTTAAATTAAGCCTGGTTTTTGACCCAGTGAGTTTCTGTTCCTGGAGGTCAGCAAAACTGGTGTTTTGATATCTGGTAATCAGGGAGGCACAGAGGCAAATAAGCATATCTTGACTTCAGTTTGATGAATAAGTGTTATTTCACCCCTCAATTTTCACATCCTTTCTACCCCTCGGGCCACTAATGTAATTTTTCCTTTCAAGAACTAATTCAGGAATCAAAATTTTACTAGCAACCTGTGTGATTGGTTGGATTAGCTGAGTAAGTGTAGCAGTCTGAGATGACACAGGACTCAATGACCCACTGCCATCCCAAGAATAGGAAGAGTGATTGTGCCACTAAATAAATAATGACCTTGGCTTTTCCTCAGGTGATATTACCACTGAGGACAGTGAATATTGATAATCATTAAGATAGACTATTATATAATGGCCTATATAGTATACATTAATATTCTATATCATTATCTATTAATACAATGTCTTGGCATATTTTAAAAAATTCTCCATACAAATTTAGTACATTGCAGGCACTCCATATGTGCAATGAGCCAGGAAGTTTGGCCAAAATACTGCCTTGTGCAAGCGTGGTTGGCAGGATGGAACTAGAAAATCATGGTTTCCAAACCCATTTAAGGTGCACTTGTAAAATAAACAATGTGGGGAACATCCTCTGGTCCTAACTGATGTGTCCTGGCCTCATCCACAGAGCTAAACTTTCTTAACATCTGAAACATCACCCAGCTGGCCTTTCTGAAATGAGTCCAGGTCTCCAGAATTGTCTGGGAATTGCCTGAAATAATTCTGGTTTGCTCAGTGAGGACACTGGCAGGGGCTGCTCCGACCACTTCATGCCCCAGCTGAGCTGTGGAGCCTGTGCCCTTGCCCCAGCACTGCTCAAAATACCAGGACAGGCAAAATCCACTCTTATGCCTCTATACACTTCAGTTAGATACTTGGGTTGCTCTGATTAGGGTTTTTCCCCCAGATCCTTCCCAAGAAGTGAGAACAGGATGATAACCCATCAGGTCACACGCTGGTGCCACATCAGCCATGAGATAAATGGGCTGCCTTGCACCAGTGGCTGGTGTGGGTGTTGGTCTGCTCAGAGCTGGCTGCAAACCTTTCTGCCAGAGGTGGAACAGCACCTAGAGAGTCTGCATCCAGAGAGGAAATACAGGCTATGTGACTCATGATGAAGTAATTAATTATGCTCTTTTTACCCCCAAAGGATCAAACTGGTGATCTGGGTTTGTGTTTTGAGGGAGTTTTTAATCTATCATGTCTGCCAAGTAACTTTAATATTGCTTAGCATATGAAGATAGCAATTGATTCATCTGTGAGACTCAAGCCCCAAAGAAGTTCACTGTTTTTTACATTTAAATCCAGTTTTTGTCCCTTGTTTGCACTAAATCATTTGATTTTACCTACTGAAGTAATTATCCCTTTGGGTTTTCTTTTTCTACTGTTTTTCCAAAGTGAATATTGGCATTACGTGTTGCAGTAACTGCCCCTGCAGCTGCTTGTCACAGCTGACTGGGCACCTGTCAGGTCAGTCACAAATTCACGACATATTCTCCCCCTCCAACTCCATTACATACATGTGCAAAGATCATTTTGCAGAGGGAATTCAAAATGGGACCACTATCTCACACTGCAGGACAACAGGTGAGCTTTCCAAGCTGCTGCAGTCCCAAAGGTGGTTTAATCACGGCTTTGCTCTGTACCATGAAATACAATTATTTTATAGCTAACCAATTTCAGAAATGCTTAAGTTAGGCTGAAGCAGTGACTGTGCTGGGCTTGCATCTGAGGCAGGAGGATTTTAAATTGATGTGCCTGCAGGCACTACTACAGGTAAATGATTGTGTGGAATGGCTTTTGCATTCCTCCTTTTGTAAATGCTGAACACTCTGATTAAGTTTCAGCTGCTCCCAAAATGGGCAAATCCCTTCCCTCTTGTCCTGCCCACCAGGAGCCAAGCTCAGTAAGGCAGCCAGCAGAAACCCCCAGCTGGGCTCAGCCCTTATGGTGTCCCCCCACAAAGTTCTCTGAAGGGGATCTCCACATCCCTCCTCTGCTCTCAGGGCCCTGAGCCCCAGCACCCAAACCCCCAGAGAGGAGGGGATGCACTCAGGGCTCTGACATCAGACAAGTGCCAGCAGATGATGAAATAGGACAGGAGTAATGGGGTTTGGATTGAGAGAGGTGTGGAGAGTGCAAAGCTGCTTCCCCGGTGACCACGTCCCTGCATGGCCCGTGTCCCTGCAGGAGAGCAGGACTGCACAGTTATTGAGCAAGCAGCTCATTGAAGGAGCAGGGCTGAGCAGGTCATTGCCATTAAACCACTTAATGAACTGCATCCTTTTCTTCTTCATGAGTTATGCAAACTGATTTTCATATTTTGTTACTCAGTGAGTGCCTGTGACAACACTTCTCACCTCCAGGGACCACTTGAAAATTGGTTGATGCAACTACTGTTTCAAACCCTCACTCTAAATAACATGCTGTTGGTTCCTTATCCCATCACAGAACAGCTCTGCTGCTCAGTGGAAGAATTCATAATCCTCACTGGAATTTTCTAGGTGGCTGCAGAAAGTTTTCTGATAATAGTAGTCATGAAAGAGCAATTTTTTGAAGTTTATGCTGCCTTCCCTTTTACAAAAGTGTTAGACTGGAAGCAACCCCCTACAAAAGGTCTTTGCCAAATTCTGACATGGTCTGTGTGCTCCTTGCAGTCTCTTCTCCTTCCTGTAGTATTTGGAATCCTTCACTTTTTGTACTAAAGGAGCAGGAAGCTGCTTGGGCTATGAGGAAAACCCTGCAGAATGCTGTACATACCCATGCACTATCCAGTTTTTCTGGAAAATAACTGAAAGGAAATTACCTCCTTCTATGAAACGTGAGCTGTTTCTCTGCCTCAAGAGTGTCAATGCCTGAAAAATTTGAGAAGAGATTTTAGTGGCATGCAGAGTGCCAAGAAAAATTTAAACAGTATGAGGCAATGCATTTTTTGGTGCTCTTTCTACATCTGTTGGTGTTCTTTTGCTCTTTGTGCTTGTTTTTCTGTAGGATTTCCAAATTATGTTGCTGTTACTGCATTTTTGTATCTATATAAATACATAAATCTGAGGATCTGTCAGACTCCCTGGAGCTTGTATTATAAACAAATTATAAACAAAGACCTTAATATCTCCTAACTAACACATTCCACCTGACTGTTCTCTGATAGGGAGCAAAACGAAGCTGTGTCATACATTTAAAAAAAATCTTTGGGATTTCTCATGTCCTAGGTCATGACAGTCCCTTTCGGAGGGATTTATCTGTAAGTATTCACTTTCTTAATTGATTTCTTTAATTTCTTTCACCATGAGACCCATAAAACTTCCCACATCCAGACATCCATATCTTTGTATGCTGTATTTCTGTCTGCAGACCGATACTCTTATTTCTACCCTCCCCAAATATCTGTGCCTTAACTATTTGCCACTTTCATCTTCATCTGCAAGTTCTCTGGGTAAGAAAAGGGGGTTTCTGTGTGTTTGCTTTGTTATAACACAGCACAATGAAAGGCACCAAATGGGATTCCTTTGTGATACAGCAGTGTGAAAAAGAGCCAGTGCTTGGCTGAATTCCATTTTCTACCTCTGCAAAAGCAGATGGACTCGGGAGCATAACTAGAAGGTTCTCAGAGTTGTTTTCTAGTTCTGCTCTACCAAACAAAGCTTGGTCCTGATTGATCTGAGAGATTTTATCTTGGGCCTTCAGGGTGAAGTTGTTTCCTCTTTCCAGGGGCTCGTAACAGTCCAGGGGCTCTTTGCATCTTCAGCTTCAATCAGTCCCTGGGAGCACTGAGGAGCCTTCCACTTCCTGAATTGCACAGACTTCTGAATTGCACAGATTCGTGAAATACCAAGAGTTTGGTTTCTTTTATCACTTCTGGGACCCAGCCTGTCTATAGAGTAGAATCATTAAGGCTGGAAAATACCTCTGTAATATCATTTCCAACCATTAATCCAGCACTGCCAGGACCAACACTAAACCATGCCACATCTACACATCTTTTAAATCCCTCCAGGGATGGTGACTCCATCACTTCCCTGGGAAGACTGTTCCAATGTTTTGGTGAATGTATTTTTTCCTGATATCAAATCTAAACCTTCCCTTGTGCAAGTTAAACCACTCACCTGCCCTTCAAACTTGGAGGGCATCATTGCCCTGTCCTAACCATTTCTGCACCTTTCCTCAAGGAGCACTCAATTGAGATCCAAGTTCTGCCACTCAGCAAGTTCTAAAGCAAATCCATGCAAGCATTTTAGGTTTTTGACATCCCTGTTTTACAACCTATCACACTGTGTCAGGGACAACTGGAGCAAGTTTTCCTTCAGTTGCCAGCACTGCCAACTAAGGTCCCATTCTCCCCTGTAGCTGGAGGCATTTTTAATGAAGCAGAGATAAAATCTTGTGGTTTGATTGCTAGTTTGCTTTCTTAGAGGGAGGAAGTAAAGGCAGCCATGCTGTCAGTGTTTGTGTGGCTGCTTCTCCCATCCTTTTAACCTTAATCGATCTTCAGGACCAGTTTCACACAAATTTGACAGAGGAGCAAAAGCTTCAGGTACATCAATCTTCTGGAATTTTCATGAAAAAAGCACTAAGAGAATGACTCTGTCCGTGACACTTCATAGAGGAGATTAGAGTACAAGATAAATTTTTCATACAGTTTAGATGCAAAGACCTTGGACAGTGGAAAAGACTGAGGACATGCTTGAATCTTATTAAACAGCAGAGAATTGCTCAATGCACAAAATTTCAGGAAATTACTCTTCATAAGTTTTGCTAGTCGCAGGAAGCTTGTAAAACTGCAGATTCTGTCTGTGCTATCCATAGGTATAGGAAATAACCAGAACACACTAAAATGACAGGAAAGTTTTATTTTAGAGTAGCTGTGCTATGAACTCCCAGCTGGAAGGATTGCTTATTTATCTATCAAATGTTCCTGTTGCTTGAGTCAAATGTGGACATGTTTCCTGGAGATCTGGTTTCTAAAAAAGCAATGCAATACAAACTGTTTATCCCAGAATCACAGAATCAACTAGGTTGGAAAAGACCTTTGAGACGATGAAGTAAGGCCCTGAATACCTCATATGAACAAGCAGTGAATCCCCAACTGAGAAATAACTCATTCATGGCATCATGGTACTCATGGAAATGACAAGGACCAATCCAAGCTGTGGCTGTGCACCATCATGGAATTGATCAAGGCAAATGATCCAGTGAAGAACATCATGTTACCTCCAGGTATTTTCTATGTGTGTAATTTCTCCCTTCTGTTTATGAAAGACTTAGAAACAATCTTCAAAACTATGCCTGGAAACACAATCATAACTCTACAGGATGTCAAAAATAATTGTATAAATAGAGACATAGCAATCTGACACATAGTAATTTCCCTCAAATCTCATTCCAGCTAGTGACCAACTTTTGTGCTATAATTACCTGCCTTTCTATCTCTAGTAACCACAGGGGCTACAAATGTTATTACTTCTGTTCTGATTAAGTACCCTGCTCTGCTCAGATACCAACTGCCTTTTTCTTTGAAATTGTCTAATCAGCTAACATAATGAAGTTATATCCAGAGCAGTTTCCAAACTCTGCTTAGCTTGAGGCTCTCTGGTTCTGCTTTAGAACCAAAGTCCCAATGAAAGCAAAAGCTTGTCTATTTTTCCAGCTGCCAATAAGAATGTCTAAGAAATGGTATTTCCTCTCTTTGCAAATTTTGACTCATTTTTACCCAAAAACTGTAACTATATAAAAATCCTCCAGTCTTTTTAACCTGACGTTGGCTGATTCTCAGCTCTGTGCTCTTTGTAGGAACTAAAATACATATATTAACCTTCTTCCTCACAATGACACAATTGCAAAAATACATAAACATACAGCATGTTAGGAATGACACAGAAAGATATTTCTGGATAAAGATATGCATTTTACCTGGCATCTTCTACCTTTTTTCACTCACACATAGTGGAGGCCATGCAGGTTTTGGTGTGACAATTCTCAAATGTGTGGGGAAAAAAGCCATGGGACAAATGTAATAAGATAGCTGAGGATGCCAATTTTTAGAGGCACAAGACATAACTTAAAATGACTTATTTTCTGGACCATCATGTAAAAGCTCTAACAGTGAGTTATGTGGAAACTTTGGTCAAATTTTAGTCATGGAGATGTCCAAAGGAATTGAATAATCTTGAGATGTCTGCAGTGATGGACTCAGGGGGCAAGAATGAGTCAGCATCAGAGGAGGAACAAATCAGGACAATTGTCTGAGCAGTCAGTAGCACCCAGTTTAACTTCATGAAACACTGATTTCCTTCTCTCCTGAATCTGAAAGCCAGTTTGACAGGAGAGCTTCCTCCATTTGCTCTGCTGCTTCATCACTGTGGGACGAAAGAATAAAGATATTATTGTGAATAGCTCTGAGGTTCTGCACAGAAATGGCAGCATCTCTACCATCTCTATCCCATCCCTCAGGCACTTCCTTTCCTTAAGAGTCATTTTTAGTGTCTAAATTAATGTCGGACCTGCAGTCTGAATCCATATATCTTCCAGCCGCTTCCAAAGACTGCCATGGGAAGATTTGTTTGTGGTAAGGAAAATCATAATTTGCTTTACTGCCAGAGAAAATTTATAAAGGGGTTTCTCCTTTTCTGAACCCAAATCATTAAATAATGATATTTTTGCTTTTATTTTAGGAAATCTTCTCCATATATCTGAAGATATCCATACATTAAGGATTATCACTGCATCTGCACAGAATGATACATACAGGGCAGCAAAAAAAGGATTTATAGAATCATCATTTGAGTTACAAACATGCTGAAAGACTTTTCTTCCAAAAGAATGAATATTCCCTTTAAAGAAGGAGGAATGGAGTTTGTGACATTAATTCATAATAATGCCAAATCCCTGTCTGAAAAAAAAAAAAATCCATATTCAGCAGTGCATTTGCTTTAAATGACAGCTTGAGAGGGTTTCCCTCTGGAACATATAAACAGGAAGATCCCCAGCCTGTCTTCTTCCTGTCTCAAAAACTGTGAGTAGATCAAGGAAAAACCATGGAAGTGAAACAAACCTTTCCCCAACTGTTTCAAGCCTATTTTCTCCATGTAATGCCTGTCAAGTTGTTAGTAAAGCTAAAGGGATTTATTTGAATTTGCATCTGAGCAAGTACTGAACACCTAATTTAATCTTAATTGTATGGGTTGAATTCTGCAGCTAAAATGGAACTCGCAGTTGTTAAGTAAACTGAAATGCTCCTGTAATTGATTGCAATGGACCTGTATGGTTTGTGCTTTATTCAAAAAGACCTGGTAGAATGTCTTGTCTTCTAGTGGAAGCTTCCCTGCCCATGGCAGAGTGGTTGGAACTCTGAGGTCCATTTAAACCAAAACCACTCTGTGAATCTATGAGAAAAAAAAAATCTGAATATAATTACTATAATAGAACAAAAGCTAAATGCCACCAAGATTAAAATACTATGAATTTTCAAACGTTTTTATAACAACCATGGTCTGGAGCCCCCTGGGGCATGCTTGTATAAAACAAATATCCATACACACACGCACAATATTTATTTTTATAGAAGGTGTCCATTTACAGTTTTATAACATACAGCAAACCCCCCATTTCCAAAGGACAGTTCAAAATGAGTAAGAGAGTGGTAGGTGAGTCCAGTCCCTGTGCACTGTCCCCACCCATCTCTCTTGCTGTTGTACAAGTGGATTTGCAGCTCCCAGCAGCTACAAATGCCACTGGGAATGTGCAGACCCCAGTCTGCAAGTCCCACTGAGTGTTTCAAATACAGCAGCTCATGACTGTGATCATCTGCATTTAATGCTGGGAGCACACTCACTAAGGACATGACCTGGTTTGGGTTAGGGGTGAAAGAACATCAGAACTTCTCTGCTGATGCTCCTTCTGCCTCTGTAGATTCACTGAGGTCACGAGAAGTTGGGCAGGATGGTAGAACTGAGCTACCTAAATGGCACGTTGCTAAAAATATATTTATTCAGAATGGCTAATTACGGTGAATGACTACCAGCCTTCATTAGCACTGAAGTGGTGTTAATTTGATTAGACTTCTGGCCTAGATAGGCTTGCAAGGCGTTATGTTCCTAATGCAATTTCTCTAACGAGAAAGCATTTCAGATGAAATGTTACCCATCAGTGTCTTTCTTTGTATAAATATTAAGTAGACATTTGCCTTCTAATGTTGATGTAGTTTTTAGGGAGCAGGGAAACAGTGAAGATGTGACATCTGCACTGCCTTGGGATATGGGGAGAATGTGAGAAAATAAACTTGCAGTTCTTGCTCCAGTTTCATACAAAAAATACTTTGCAACATTTTCACGGTAGAAAGTCATACTTGAAAAGTGCTCATGAAACCTGCCTTTTCTTTAAACACACCATTATATACTTCTTGCTCTTACACCAAAACTCTCTTCAATCAATATTTCAATGCTTAAACATGGTTAACATGGCAACATAAGTTTCAGATTAGGAAAAATGCCTTCTGCTGTGCTCCTTTTACCATAAGCCAAGGGAGAATAGGAGGAACATACTGTTTACTTATTAATTAGAGCTCACAATCATCTGTGCTGGAATGATGCTCAAGAAAAAAATACCCATTTAGTTGGACTATGGTTCCTTTAGCACAAAAAGTCTTGCTGAATGACTCCTGAACTATAAGGTTTAGCCACCATCAGAAATCTAGACATGCTCAGTCTTTCTCTTCCATCTTATCTCCTCCACATGACACAGACCTCACTCATCCTCCTACCTCACTTCTCAAAAATGTTCCCTCCACACAGTTTTCCTCCACTGCCTTCCCTTGTAGCCATCATTTAATTTCATGTCACTTCATCTGTAGAAGAAATTGAGAAACAACATCCCTTGACATCACTGGGGTGGCAAAATTAAATTTCCCATCATCACAGGACACTGTATGCTGGATCTGTCATTTCCTGAAGTACACTTAGACTCATGGAAATCTCTTGCAAAGATACACAGGGGGGAACCAGCCTCCATGGACAGGAAAAACAAGTTCTAACAAGGACAACTGAGACTTGCAATTCCAAATTTCTTGGATACCTTTAAAAAAAAAATCTCTGTGAGAAAAACGTTATATTCATTGGTATTTAACATCTTCTCTGTGCATTTATAAACATACTTTATAACAATAAAATTGTGTGGCAATGAAAATTCAGTGGTTTTGAGTAGAAGATGATGGAGGGCTCTGCAGAAGTAAAGGATCAGAATCTTGTCCATGGGGAATAAACTTATCCTATGTTTTATTCCAATTTATCTTCTGGTCTTGAGTATGGAATGAAAATTCTGCAGATGGAGAGTACATGCTTGGCTCTTGGAATGAGAAAAGCAGCGACCAAGGGAGCCATTGCTTTGCCATAGTGTTTTCTCTTAAAAAAACCAAACCAACCCCCAAACAAACAAACAAACAAAAAAGCTGCCCTGACCCCCAAATACAACCAAAACCCACCCTCATCTTAAAATATTATTTTTACTCTCATTCAAAAATTTCCACTTTTTAAGCTAAGTGTTTTTAAACACTTTTTTCTGGTTTGAGTCAATGTCATAACAAAAATTATTTTACTTCCTTATGAGTAAAAATAGTTGCCTGTAATTAAGAACCTTAACAAGCTGAAGTCAGAAAAATTAGAGTTTTTAATACTCTGTTGGGCCAACATTTGAGTAAAGTCAGGACCCAGTAGAAATGGGAAAGAATGGAGTTTAGATATACATATACAATTGGAGTTTTAGTACTGCCACCTCCATAATCCAGGTTGGGATTGTTTTTGAATTGATTTATGTTATTTAACCCTAAAATGCAGATAAGTCCATAGCAAATGGCCTGTGAGTCAAGGTAAGCTGGAAGACAAAAGTGTTGGGAGGAAGAGGAGGGCTCTGGAGTCACAGTACATGACTGTAACTGTGATTCATTCTGGCTGTCAACAGTATCTTGTTAAAGAAATAACTTTATTCCCCCTCTTTCAAAAAAGCATCGCAGAAGACAGCTCAAGAGAATGGATTAATGGTTGCACCCTTGTGTTCAGTAATATTAAATGCAGGGAATGCTCTTTTCATCATTGAAGCTTTATATGTCATTAGAATTTCTAAATAGATTTATATAAAAGCTTCACCAGGATTTATAAGGCCACGTTTTGAGAAAAATGATGGTCAATAGGATCATAAAAGATGATAGTTCTCCCAAAATTAAAAAGTTGGCATCACAATAAATAAGGAACTACATTATAAACTAGTAAAAATTTCACATGCACCAATGCTCCCAACCACTTTTCTACCCTTTTAGAGGACAGAAAAGCAAGGACTTCCATTTCATTTGATTAAAACAACTTGAATGTTTAACTCCATTCAGCAAGTTTCTGCAGCCTCTGAAGATTTATGTCCTTTTCTAAAAAATGAGATTTTGTATAAATATCATAAGACTGATCTAATAAAGACATTATAGAATCTAATGGAGTTGTATTAAACAGGGATGGCCTGGTTTAAATAGCCAAACATTTAGTGATATTTCTTAGTGAAATACCATATTCTAAATGTTTTCCAGGGTTTTTTTCGTATTTATTAAAAGTTTTTCTATGAGATGGACCTTTTCTCCTTGCCTATGGACAAAACAAACTACCATTTTCCACACAAGCTATTAATTAGCAATTCTATTGAAAAAATTAATCTAAATTAAAATCATTTGAAGAACAGAACTCAGCTAACTTTATAGACATTAATTAGATACATATCAAATGAAACTTGATGTTATCTAAGGAAAAGTGAACAACAAAGTTGCTTTAACAAGTTAATCCAAGTGAAATCAAGTCTAATAACTTTGGGTTTCAGGACAGAGACACAATGTGTATTTCATATAAAGAGTAGGAACAGTCTAAATTATGCCCTAAATTATATCCATACAACATATTGATTGTAAATTGATAAGCCAGAAAACAGAATTCAGCACTTTATAATGCAAAAAGGAGTCAGTACATAGACCTCTTCTAGGTATATCCTTGCCTATCTAAGTACCTCTGGATGCAGCTAAGTTTTCACCAAATGATACTTTGAACCTATTGCCATCATCAATCCTTCTCACCTCAATTTCTTTGTTACCTGCTATATAATGAGGCACATCAGAATTGAAAATAAAAGTACAAAAAATGTTTTAATTTGAAAATATAATTGTGAGACTGTATTGAAATTTTTGAGGGAAGCCAGGAGTGGATCTACCCAAGAGAACATAAAAAGTGCAATGGGGACAAATAAAACTGTTCATTGTTCTTTGCAGATTTTCTGAGCTCTTTTTTCATAAAAGCAGAAACCTCCCCCAGCTTATTTAACATTTTATATTTAAATAATTTATTATATACCTCAGAAAAAACCATGCGCAGATGAATTTGACCTAGTACAAGGGTGTTAAGGATAAGGATGTCAATTATTCCTGGATCTGTTTTCCTACTACATAATCTTCAGCTGCACTCAAGAAAGAAAAAAGTACACTTGGAGAAGAAAAGGGGCACAATAGAATATTTTCTTTTTCACCAAAGCTCAAACCTCACCTTGACCTCATCTCCCAGGCTTTTCATGGTGCCTTTGTGAGTGATGCTTTGTTCAAGCCCATTTGTGTCTTTCCAATTAGAGATTTCCATCCCCCTGTGACAGGTCTGATTATGGAGAGCCTGAATGCACTGCTGTCCTCTGCCAGGGTGGGGGAAATGGGAGCCTGTGTTCTTGTTCCACAACAGGTATTTTGCTGTTGTGAACTTCAAAACAAACCTGCATCTCTCTCTTAGTCCAGTCAGAGCTAACTGCACTGGGTCTGTATGATGTCCACACTGTGATATTTATTCTCAAGAACATACAGGTGCCATGGAGACCCTGTGTCAGAGAAGCAGGGTTGAAAAACTTTGCTAAGATTCTTTAGTCCTTCAAATATGTTTCTTGCCTCTCATTAAGGGCTGAGGTACACCATGCTTTGGAACAAGGTGCAGAGGTGCCAAAGCTGTTGAAGATCTGAGCATTCAGCCAATACACAGCATTTCCATCTGCAGAGCTGCTCAAGTTTCTGCACACCCAGGGGGCAGGCCTGCCCTAATTATCTCAGTGATAAAGAGCAGGATGTTCAGATTTGATACTCCAGTCCCTGCAGGACACAGCAGCTGGTTGAAATCAGGTCTGTTAAACCCCTGCTTGTGCTCACTGGTGCTGCAGGGTCCTGGTGGGGATGGGGTTTAGTGGGGCCACAGGCCTTGAGGCACAGGCTGATGCTCTTTTCCAGCCAAGACATGACATGGCTGCTGTTAAAAAAATATCTAGAATGTGGAAGAGAGAGTAAAGGACAAAATAATGGCTTTTATGTCAATTCGTCAGCTGAGAACTCTCAGAAAAATAGATGTTGCCAGTTGGAAGAAAAACTTACCAGGAACCTTGTAGCAGTTTCACATCCTATTTCTTTGGTGGATGGGCCTTATAAATATAGAAACATTGAAACACACAAATATAGAATATCCTGAATTGGAAGGGACCATTAGAATAATCAAAGTCCAACTCCTGTCCCTTCACAGGACTGCCCCAAGAATCCCCACATGTGCCTGAGAGTGTTGTCCATACATTTCTTGAACTCTGGCAGGCTTGGTACTCCTGCTTTAAGAGCCAACCTAAAACATGGAAGTGGAAAATATGATCTCAGAGGAAACAAAGGGATGAAAGGAGTGTGTGGATGTGGAATTAGGAGCTTGCTCTGGGATTTCACAAGTTTTCAGATTCAAGAATTTACCAGGCACTGAAGAATTGGCATGGGCACAAGCAATTAGTAGCAGTGCTGGAAAATCACTGATTAGATGTTGCAGAATGCTCAGCTGTGAGGGAGTCTGCAAACAGAGTAAGGCCATGAGGAGGGAAAAGCACTGACTCCAATAAGAGCAGTTTTGCAGAAGGGGCAGGGAACAGCACAGGTTGCTTTGCCTCCTTCCACAGCTAACATTGCTGGGGATGGAGCAGCCTTCTAGATGGAAAAGTTTTCAGGGAAAGATCTCCTGCACAAATAAATGCTTTTAGCACAAAAAGAAGAGCCCAGCAACAACTAACCCAGCTTTTCACTTACTTTATTACAGCTTGGAAGCCAGGCAGGCCCCTTGTGGGACTGAGGCTAGTGCACTGACAAAAATACACTGTTTTCTTGCCAAATGGACACATTTGGGGAATCTGTTATTTCATCATGATGAGACATTTAATTTGCCTTGCCATCTAATAGATAAAATGAAAAAAAAGGGGGCTCTAAAGCACAGCACTGATGTTCCAAGCTTCCAAGCTCCTCTCCCTCAGATAACACACTTCCTGCATTAACGAGATGGAGGCATTCATGTGTGGTGCAATAAAGACAAAACCAAGTGTTCTTTCACAATGTTCTGTAAAATCCTCCAGGAGAATCTGTGGCTGCAGCTTTTATGCCCTGATTCAGAATTATATCCGAGGAAGACATAAAAAAAGCAGAATTCAATATGGGCAGACTCATTCTGAAGCCCAAAGAAGTTTCGAGGCATTATAACACTTCTAGGACATAATTAAGCAGAGGGCAACACAATTAAACAGAGGGTGTAAAGACTAAGGCCTACTAAAGTCTTTAAGGGTTTTCTTTAAAGGTTATTTTTTCTTTCATGGGCTTGATGGAATGCAGATTTGACTTTAACTGCATGTGCTATATTTGTCCACAGCTTTACCAATGAGATTGTTCATCCTATTTTTCACCCCAGCATGAAGCTTTTGTTGCTAGTTAGATGAAAACATGTAATTAATCAGGAATTCTGCAGTAGCATGCATGACCTGTATTAAAAATATCAATCAGGCCACATGGGCTTCTTGCCTTTTTGAAACCTTGTTGCATCTTTTCTTCCTCATTATCTCTCAGAAATGAAAACGAGCCAAAATTCACAGTCCAGAGTGTCTCCCACGTGGGACTCAGGCAGATATTACCCTTGATGTGCTTTGCAAACAAAGCTTTTGCAGGGAAGGTGTCACTGCCCTCGTGCTTGGTTCAGTGTGTCCAACCTGTGAGTCTCCCAGATGCTTCTCAGCTTTCATTTTAATAACTTCTTAGTACAGCTGTTCCTTGTACTTCTTTCTATTCCTCTTAATGATTTTTCTTTCCCTCTGGAAAGGAAGATGGTTCACCAAAATTCACCACAGGTAAGACACTTAAGTCTGGAGTTCTACAGGGCAGAGGTGCAAATTGGAGCAAGTCAACACTTTGGTCTTTTCTTATAGTTAAATGGAAGAAAAAGTACTTTTAGGAAACTTAATCGGACCTGTTTTGCTTTAGAATGGGAAGGTTATTGCTCTAAAAATGTCTCAATACAGAGGCAACCAGGGTGACAGCACTTGTCATAAATGTGGGTGTCTACATCCAGTGAGAGGAACCATGCAAAATTCCCAGAAAACATTTCCAGACTATGTTCTCTTCTTCACCAGTTTCTACAGGATGAAACAGTGTGTACTTGGTCCACAGAAATGCAGCTGGAATTCTGTAGAGACAAAAATTGAAGTTTTTACCATCCTTCTTTTTCCACCTGTAAACCTACTATAAAGCTTCATTTTATGTGGCATTCTGCAGAAGAACTGTACCTCAAAAACCAACACGTAATTAATCAAATACAGAGATAAATCATCATTGAGAGGAAGGAAACAATGAGGTGATTTAGGCAAGGAAACAGATACTTGTTCTCAGTGGATGTTTGATGAGCCAGTGTAAGGCAATGAGGCAGAGAAGGAGGAGGGGTGTTCCAAAAGACTGGAGCCTCAGAGGAGAAATTCCTGACATGAGCAGTTGTAGACAGGTGCTGAGGTACATGGAGAAACTGAGTGAGGGAAGTGGAGGAGTGCAGCAGAGAAAGTCTTTAAAGGGCCATGATTACAGGCACTGGGAGGAGCTGCAAAAAACTCCAGTACCCACCTGAAAAATAAAGGAATTATTTGTTGAGGTGCAGCTACTCCTGTAAAAAGCTCTAGCTTTTTATTTGTGTAGGGTTTTTTGCCTCCAGTCAGCTTGCATTGCTCACAGCATTCTCTTCCTTTAATGTTCCTTTAAGTTCTCTTTCCATTAATGTTCTTCCAGTAAACATTCTGATGTGCACTAAAGCACCTATCGATTGCTCATATTACAGCAGCACCCCTATTTCTCTTAACAATGAGATTAAACCATTTATGGAAGCTGCCGACCTTGGCTGGTCACTGCTGGGACATTGGTTCATTGCCCTGTGTGTTTATCTCTGCTAAACCATCAGTTAGAAGCACTCAGATGGGAATGCTCCAAGCTCCTTATAGGATTCCATTTAACAGGTGAGACAACACCAAAACATGTGAATAAAAGTTCCAAAGTTTCCAAAGATGCGAAGATAAAAAAAAATTAGAGAAAAGATCTATTTTTTCTCATTTCATTGGTACAAACAATGAGGTTTGCAAACAATTTTTTCTCATAGAGACACATCTACTGGAGAAAACGTGCAGCTGAGGTGGAAATAAACCTTCACAAAACCAGTTACAACTTAGAAAAAAAGTATTTATACCACAAGCAATTAATTCTGCTGAGATTTATTTAAATTGCAAATGCAGGAAGGAAATAATTTCACTTCTGCCCTATTCATCAGAAACTCCACCCTATCCCAAATCTATCAGCATCAGATCCAATCACAAAATATGCAAAACAATGTCATCAGAGCAAACTTTAATTAGGAGATCATACCCAAAGGGCTTGGCATTTTTTTTCTAATTGAGAGGTTTTGTCCCTTTCAAATTAACATTTCAAAAGGTGTCACATGGAGTAAAGCCTTGGTCCTTTCCATTAATTTTAAAATCCTTTAAATTTGGGATATTACAGAAGGAAGAGATATGATACCTGTGAAATTATGAAATTATGAACTTTCAGGCTGCTTGTTGAAAACAGGTAGATTTCTGCTGTATGAGAGGTTTATCTATGAGGAAGTAAGGAAGGAAGGAAGGAAGGAAGGAAGGAAGGAAGGAAGGAAGGAAGGAAGGGAAAATCATATCACTAAAGTTAAAAAATAATACCTATGAAGTTTATAAATTTTTCTACCAACTGGTCCTCCCTTTGTTCAGGTTACCATGACAGAAGTAAAAAATCCCCAGCACAGGTAGGACAAGGCTCAGATGGTGCTCAGAAAATATTGGCAGCAGATTCTTCCATGTTCAAAGCATTTTGACAAGGCAAACTTACATAGTTACTATCAGCATTTGAATAGAGATTGAGGACAGCAGCTGCTAAGTGGTCTTCTCCTTCATTTCCCTTGATGCAAAGAGTCAAAAGATCAGTAGTTCTAGATGAGAAAAGATTTATGTGAGATATTTAGAGCTGCAGGAAGTAATTGCCATATGTCCTGGTAGGTGATCACACATTCAGTACCCAGCACTGGCAGAAATAGCATCCCCCACCCATTCCAGCTCCCACGCTTTCCTTTTCCCATGAACCAGGAGGGAGGGATGCTTACCATTGCTTAAGTGACCAAAGCTGCTGAAAGCAGATGGTCTTTTTATTTTCATCCTGTCCCTGCTTACTGCAGGGCAGCAAACCTCCTGCAACTGCCAGAAACATCTCTTGGAACCATCAGAGGACAGAAGGGCAGGAGGGATAAATAGGGAAGAGCCCTGGAGAAGAGCAGTGCAGGGAAGTGAAGGGCAGCCAGGTCCATCTCTGGGAAATTCACAGAGAGAAGAATTGATGAATTTAACCTTGGAAAGGAATGCTACATCACAATTTGTAGTCTGCCACTGAAGGAAAAGTGCTATTTTTTTATTTTTTCCTGTAATTGCTAGAGAAAAAAAATAGAGATCAAAAGAGCAGCTTATCACTGGTAAAAACTGAGACTGCTGAGGGAGAAACAGTATCATGATCTAGTTCACTCTAAAAAACAAGAATCACTTTTATTTATTATTTGATATAACACAAGGGGCTTTGTTTGTTTGTGTGTCTTCTTTGTTTGTTTGTTTGTTTGTTTGTTTTAACTTGATTTATGCTCTGTGGAACTCAATTTTCAAATATTTCCCCATGTCAGAAGACTACATTTTATCTCAAAATGAAAGTTCAGTTATTTAGGCAGCAAGACTTCAGGAAAACAAAAGGGAAACAGTAAATATCAGGAAGTTTGTCTTAAAATCACAAAAGCTGATATCAATGGCAAAATAGGAGAGTGTTTCCATGCAGTGACAGTGTTCCAGGTGCTGGTACACTGGGTCTAAATAGACACCAGGCAACCTACAGCAGAACAAAGAGGTGTTCACAGTGGTCTCTGAACCATCAAGTTTGCAGATGTTGCAGCACGGTGTGGCCTGGCCAGACCAGACCTGTGTCTGTCTGGGCTGGACCTCTGCTCTCCGTGCAGAATTACCCTGCTGACAGCATGAGCTGGCTCTGTCAGCCTGGGAGAACTCTGCTGCCCACCCTTCTGGTCCTGCACAGAGCCAAATTTCCCCTGGCTCGGGGTAGATTTCTCTTTGCCTGAGGCAGCCACCGCAGCCCCTCTTTGCAAGCAGAGGTCTGCGCGAAGCTCTTGGCCACGCGGCCCCTTCTAAGGCAGGTCAGACAGACAGCATTCCAAAAGGACACACTGCTCAGTGCCCGGAAAGAGGGCTCCAGGAGAGTTCATAGGATCATCCAATCTACATGATAACCACAGAGTAACCATGTAACCACAGAGTGGTTGGGTTGGAAGGGACCTTAAAGACCATCTCATTCCAATCCCCTGCCATGGGCAGGGACACCTTCCACTATCCCAGGCTGCTCCAAGCCCCATCCACCCTGGCCTTGGACACTGCCAGGGATGGGGCAGCTTCTCTGGGCACCCTGTGCCAGGGCCCCACTACCCCCACAGTAAAGAATATCCTCCTAATATCCAATCTAAATCTCAAGTATAGGCAATTCTGTGGTAGTCATCCAACATCAGATGAAAGAAATCCACCTTTTGGGGAAGAATGAATCCATGGGGAGCAGTGGACACTATCCAAAGGATCGTGAACACAATCTAAGAAGTCTTTTACAACATTAAGGATTCTATGTTTGTATGGCCCCACAACAGCAAGAGCCTCTAGTGAGGAGACTTCAGGCCATGTGTGATCTCACAGTCTCAGACACACACAGGCTTAGCAGAGAGCTGCATCAACCTCTGTAACCTTCAAGGTTGATCAGCACAGCATTTACTCAGCTTGCACTGGACCTAGGAAAAGGAATAATTAATGTTTTCAGGAAAATTAATCTTGCTGGGAGCACTCAAGCACTAGCATTAATCTTTCTAACTATTATTGTTGCACCGTTGTTTGCTTCCTTTTTATTGGCTTCAGTTATCCCTGACCTTGTTGACTATAAAAAATTAGGCAAAAATTTTATGTAGGCCAACAAGGAGGTCAAATTAGAAAATACAGGAGAAAATAATTCATTTCTTTAGCCCACAGGAATTAGTGATCTGATCTACTTTGCTATTCTTCAAGGTTCTTATGCATTAAAATAGCAAATAAGAATGTGTTATAAGAAAGAAGACAACTAGTGAAATTTGAACATTTTTCCAAGGCTGCTTGAATGCCCTCTAAAGACAGTGCAGCAAAAAGGAAGTGTGGGGGCTTGAGTTGGTTTTGATACCTGGAGGGATGAGCACAGGTAATGTAATGTCAATTTCCTTGTAAAAATATGGGATGTGAATGTGCTGCTCAGGTTACAGTTTGTACAACTTATTATGAGAATAAGCTTTCATGTAAATATTAAATGCTTACAGGACTTCAGTTTTGCTACAGAAATGAAGCAAAAAAAAAAAGTGGGAAAAAACTGCTAAAGGGCAACAATTATTGATCGATATAAGGGAACATTTCAGGGGAACAAAGTGAGTTTAATGACCATAGAATAGTTAAGATACTTGGAGATGTGCACAAATCCTCAGCCCCTCCCTTTGATATTCTCATTCAGACACAATATTAACATCTCAATCAAATAGAAAGTTCTGGAAAATAGGAGATACTCAATCACTACATTTTCATCTGCTTTTGTTTCTGGGTTTTGTTCAAAACATGTGATTTTCTGAAATTTAAATATTTCTCTTCAGCTTATTGAACTAAGTTCAAGCACTGCTTCATTGATGTAGCAATCCCATCAGCAATTACATGTTTTTTGGAGCAGTAGTCAGGTATCATCAGCTTTCTCCTTTTGGTGATGCTTCTGCCTTGGATTGTGTCTCTCAAAAACACAATTATGTGATAACCTTTGGATGAGACTGGAAAAACTAGTTTTATTGTAGGTCTGCAATCTAACAGAAACCTCAACATGTAAGAGGCGAACAAGCGTACCAAGAATTAAAGTACAGCTCCAGAGAGAATTATGTTACATTATGGGGACAAACTTTAGTTCTGAAATAGATAGAAGATAAAATGCATTGGGGCTTTTCACAGTTGTTTTTGTTTGTTTGGGTTTTTTTAGCATTATTCCAGTAATTATTTCTGATAAAAAAAGATACGAAAATGGTAGAGGAAGACTGTGTTTTCTATTCATTTAACTGAAGTAAAATTGAGAAACTTTCAGATACTTAAACCATTCTTCAGTTGTGAAAAAAAAGCAAGAAATTTCAAAGCTACCTTGAGAAAAAGTCAGACTACACACAATCTCTGAACCTATTGTAAGTACCCACATAACTTGAGGCAAGAAGAGAAAATTTGGCTTGGCTTTTACAAACGCTATGCCCTTACAAATGTCCCAATCACCTCCAGGGTTGCTGCTTATATAAGGAATTTGTCCTCCTCAGGACAAAACAAGATAAAGTTCAATCAGCTGAGAGGCTGTAAATCCCTTATCTGACCCAGCTGGGTTCATTGCAGAAGGAAAGTGTCCAACTATTTTTCTGATCTGGTCTTTAAGCCCACACACTCCCTCCAGTCTTCATAAGGTGATGGACTTAACCCTGGCCTTGAGCTTTGCAGTCACATCCTCCTGTGTTCATGTCATATCTGGCCAGTGCTGCCTTTATCTGCAATTGCTGCCACTAACCATAACTGATAGAGGAATAGAAATTACCCTAGTTTAATAAATCATACTCCTAACATATTTTGGATTTTTTTTAATTGATGAAGTATGGTAAGAGTAACAGGCTTGGTTCTAGGACACATCCTCGTGTCCTTGTTTCTAATTCTAAGAATACAAAAAAAATGACCCAGCAGAGGACTATTCTTTATCTGGAACCATGCAGATGGCTTCTGTATGCTGAACATTCATACAGACTTGAGCATAAAGGAATTGAGATTTCACTATGGGGTCTTCCTAGACAACCAAAGAATTCAGATGATAGTAGATTTGAGGATACATAAAGGGGTTAAAAGTATCCAGAAAATTATCAGAGAAAAAGGAATTTAGGAAGTCAGGGAAAAGTAAAACAAAATGGTGGGAATGCAACACTTTTCTTTTTCTGTCCAGAAAATGGATGGAATTAAATGAGGGACCTGGGAAGGACATGAGTGGATTTACTAACCAGGAGCATAATTACTCAGGAATACTCAGATATTCTGACTTCATTTGTCATTTGATCACAATCAAACCATTTGTAAGGATTGTTTAGCTCAGATTAATGTTGGTCCAGGAATCTGAGAATGTTTTGATGAAAGCTTGTTTGGCTTCCTGCCTAGACATTTCTCCAGGACTGTCACAGACTGAACATTATAGGTAAACTTACTGATAGATTGACTCGGATCTTGGAAACCAGACTCTCCTAAAAGTCACAAATCTTTTTGGGTCCAAATATCTGAGATCATCTTATGTAATCAGGCTTTGTTTTGTTATGAATCAAGAAAGTTATATATTTGATAATATTAAAATCCTCTTTGAAATAAAACTTCTCCACTAAATGCTGCAAAGATCAATTTTATGAAAAATGATGAATTAAAGTTTGGTTAGTTAACTTTTTGGCTTCTCTGTATGAAATCCTGACATTCCAAGGTATAGTTTGGCATCTTCTTTTGAAGGTTACAAGTAGGTCCTAATGGTGCTTATTGTTCCCGTTTTCAGATGCTGGAGTTCTGGCTTGCACTGTGTTCAGGGCTCTTCTGGGTCTGCAAACACCTGAAATCTGCCCAGTGCTTCAGGCAGGAATTAAGCTGTGGTTCAAGCATAAGTGGGTAGGAAGGGGATACACACAGTGTGAGGGCTGTTCTGCAACCAGCACAGAGCCGTTCTTATTTCTGTAGCTGGACTTGCCTGGCACCCCAAGCATGGCTACATCCAAAGTGGCCATTGGGAAAAGCAGTTGGAAATGGGTAATACAAACATCATTTACTAAATCAAGTATGCCACGGCAGAGATCTGAGGCTTGGCACATGGCTGTCACTGGAACAGTCCCTCTTGGTGTTGTCACCAGTCAGTTAGCATTGCTCCAGTGCTGCCTGGACACAGGAACTAGCCCTGGCCAGAAATTGTCCCAATAGGAATCCTGAATGTGTTTCTTCTTGTTTAGAGCCAGAGAGTGTTTAACTACAAGGTTGTGTCCAAAAGGTGCCAGCTGGCTTTGGGGCCAGTGAACTGCTTAGCTGCTGCTGCCTCTCCTCCAGCCTCTATCCCCACCATCTCCTGAATGGATTTTCCTCAGGGCCCTCACACACCATCAGTCCTGCTGTGATCCACATATCAACATGTTCCCCAGAGCCTCTGGGCTCAGAGAGACACCTTCCCATCCCTGTCCCTGTCCCTGTCCCTGTCCCTGTCCCTGTCCCTGTCCCTGTCCCTGTCCCTGTCCCTCTCCCTGTCCTCTGCCATCCAGAGTTCATTCTAATGGGATTACTTTCCATTCCCAGATGTTCCAGAGGCTATGCCCAGAAATCCTCATTCCCATATTCATTTTGCACCCCCCTTCCTTCACAGAATCCTCTTTCTCTCTGTCCCTCTCTTTGAGATCCAGCATTTAGGGTGTCAACACTTTAAACTGTTGGGAAACAGTAACGCTGAGACAATTTTTACACTGGCAAGTGTCAATATTTTCTGTCAACTGTTTGTATGATATAGAGGCAGTGACAAGAGCTGGCTACTGACAGGATTTCAGCACGTCTGTCTAACACCAACGTCTTCCTCCTCACTTCCCACATCTCGCCAAAATCAGCAGGCTGCTGCTTATATTAGATGCCCTCAGATATTCCACCTGGTTCCCATCTGTCAGATCAGAAGGATTAGGGTATCTATACCTTCCTGCCCCATGCAAACAGCTCAGGCATCTCATGGGCATCCCAAATATCCTGGGCAACTATGTGCCTGCACCATAAATGATCCCTAGAGTTCTCTTCACTACAGCAAGAATTAAGACTGGTTTTGGCCCCAGAATGGAGATTCAAACTATATATTTGAGACATATGTCAGATTTTTGAGAAAGATTTTACAAGTGATACTTTCACTGAGAAAGGTCAACTGACAGGCATCTTACAATTAATGATAATTTCTGATAGAAGAGATCCTTTTCTCTGAACTCTAAACAACATTACACTGGGACTTGGAACCTGTGGTTAACCAATACCATACATCTTAATAGGGCTGCAGACATTCCTGTGGGAAATGCTGTCAAATTTTTAAAGCCAATTTATTGAAGGAAATTGCAGACAGCTTGAAAACATCCATGATCCTTTATCTTGACATTGGCTTGTTAACACTGTACCATGACTTTGTGTCACTGTTCTTTCTTAGTTTGGTCCTTTACTTTGTCTGACTTTGGCTTTCATGTCATGTCTTATATATCACTTTGCCTCTTCCATCCCACCATCACCTCCTCCCTTTTCCTATTTCAGGTATGACAGGATCTATTTATTTTCTCCTGGGTGTGCTCTGCTCATGCAATTAATGAACAACAGTTGTGGAGTTTTTTCATTCAAAAATTTATTTTCCCTGCAAATGACACCTTCCATTTCACAGATGGGTCCTTAGGTAGGATCTTTGAGATAGGCATTGAGACTGTTGTGGGTTTGGAGCCCATGGCACACTGCAGAGTCCCTGTCTTCTTTTCTTCTTAGTCTCAGCAGAACAAATTCCTTGTCCCAGTGCTTTCATTATGTTTTTAGCAAAGGAGACAAGTAAGTCAAAACCTTTCCATTCTCTTTACAAAACTTGTCTGTTTTCACTGTCTGTTTGAGTACAAAGTTGCCACATCATAGTTCAGTTCAACTGATAGTGAGGACACCGCAGCTTTATAGTCAGGCTGTTTCAACTGTTTACTTGCAAGACTAGGGACCAAGATGAATTTTCAAACTTTATTTTCTCCCACATGAGGAAATAAATATCTTATAATGATGGAAAAACTAGTTCCTCCAAATTGTCAGGATGGAGAAAATAAGAGACTCTACAGATAAACAAAAAAAGGGACAGAATTGTCCACGCAATATTTTTATTATTATCTATGGAAATGAATACCGTTTTTATTGTCCTGACTGATTGCCAATTTAATTTGAAAATATTAAAATTTTTTACTCAAAAGAAGTAAGGATTCAGAGGTGGAGTCTGAGGATGAGGTATAGTGCTTTTCCCCTTGAACCATTTCTGTAAGAAAAAAGTCCCCCGCAGTAGTGGAAGAGCAGACTCAGTTTCCCTCCTTCTTTCAGCCCTTCCTACACCTCATCCCAGAGAAGCTTGGGAAACTCTCTTCCAGAGGCAGGGGCATCAGTCTGTTCCAGTGAGACAAGGAGCTCCCCTTCTGCTATTGGACTTCCCACTTTCTGAAGGAGACCTCTACTTATTGCAACAAAAAGAAATTCCTTTATCAGCCTGTAAATGGTACTTAAACTTATATTTTGACTGTTCCCACTTTGCTTGAGTTAAAATGCTCTGTCAAGAATAAAAAATCTTGTTTTGATTGATTTGTATTTTATCACTAATCATAAAGTAAAAATGAGAACTATGAGCCACCATAACATTTCTACTCACCTGAAGGCAAATTTCTTCCTCTGGTAGATCAAGGTTTGAATTCCAGAAATATGCTTTATTTTCCTCAGAATAAGAACAAATGAGAGTTAATGCAGACCTAAAGATTAAAATGCAAGGAAATTATTTAGGATTTGTAAGTACTTAATGAAATAACATAGAATTGTCTTCTTATGCCAATAGCTTGGGCTGTATAAAAAAAAAGAGTCAGAAAAAATGTCTGTGATCATGTTTAAATAGCAAAGATTCAGGGAGGAAAAAGTAGGATTTTTATGGAAAGTGAAAGATAATTTTAAGAAATTCCAAAACCTAAGACATTTTCAAAACTCTGTTGTTTTACTTTTGCTTTGTCTCCTCTCTTTGGCTTGCATACAGAAAAAAATAATGGCCCCTAGGTTTGATGGGTAAAAGGAAGATTTTGAGAAGGTGTTACATTTCTTTTCAATGTAATTTTTCAAAAAAAGCAACATTTTTACAGAACAAAAATTAAAATACCAAATTAAGAAATATTTTAAAAGCCTCCCAAACTCTACTGCTCCTCAGTTGTTGATTAAAGAAACCTGAGAGTTGGGAGATTTTAAAAAGTGCTATTTATTTATATGAGTGTCTACACAGCATTCCTATTTAACAGTAATTGCGTGACCCAACATGCATCAAACAAAGCGTGAGCAATTAAACCCCTTTTCCAAAATATACCTCAAGCCCTTAAGAGAGATAAAGAGTGCTTACAAACAAGTGAACAAAGGACAATCACAATATTTATGTTCTGTTTTGGTTGATCCCTCTCAAAGCATAAAAGAGGCATAAAGAATCTAGCCATTAAGAACAAAGCTTACATGATCTCATTATCTGGCAAGGGAAGAACTTTGAAGCTAAAATACGCTTTTTATTAGGAAACATTTGCATTGTTCAAGAACTCTGGGTGGTGAAAAGCCTTTGAGGAGGAGTTTAGGTGACCCTCAGATCTTACAACAGTCACAGTGAGTCAATGGGTATCCCTGACATCCAAAGCATTGGCAGACAATTACCCTGACTTGCAGAATTTCAGCAAATGCTGGTATATTTGTCTTCTTCCAACCAGTGTTTTTCACTATTCAAGCAGGAAATAGCTTCAAAGTGCAGAAAAACATTTTGAAAATTATTTTAGCTGCATATTGGAGTGGCAGCTTCCATACCAGGGTCCTGCGGCCACCACGGAAACTACACTCAGTCAAGCTGGGATCTCCATCCAGGTGGCCAGGAGAGGACAAATCCCATAACAGAGTGGACCTGGCTGGCTCTGTGTCATGTAAGCAGCTGAAGCACCTTAGGGCATCAGAAAACTTTCAAAGGAAGACTGGAGAAGCTGTTGTAAAATTCCATCTCAAACAAGGAACCATAGAACTGAACCTGTAATTGCCAACCCCCTGACAAAAATAGAAACAAACTTTGTATCGTGTTGTTGACATATCATGGTAGTGGAGAACATATACATCTCTAGATATCTTGAGAACATTTTGCCAAGAGAATTTTATTTGTCTCAAAAACCCTCACAAGAGTCAACATGTTCTTGTAAATTCAGTAGGAGCATGCAAGTAACTAAAAAGGGAAACAAAGGAAAACCTCGTAATTCTGAATTATGATAACATATTTGCTGCACCACATCCTATTGCCTTTATTGGCTGACAATGGAGACTGAGTGATGAAAACAGAAGGTGTTTGAGTCACAGGAAGGAAGAAAACATAGGCATAAAGAGTCTTTTGTAGAAGGTTGATGGCAAAGACCCCTCTTCCTCAGAAGAAAGTTTTGTTGTAATATTTCAGACTACAGCCCAGTTTCAGTGTTGCTTTATCTTAATACCCCAAAAGTTGTGAGGGTGATAAACAAAATTCCTCCTGACCATACCACAGGATTCAGTCCTGCTTCAGGGCTCAGAGAACTGTGGGTGGGGAATGCTCCTGGCTCCCAGGGGTGCATATACTTGGGTGGATCAAGCATCCTGCCAGCACACTGTCCAGGCCTTCTGGCATCAGCAGTTTCCCATCACTTCCCAAAGAGTAATTAGTTTTTTTAACTGAGCTTGGGTGTTTTATTATTTCCTTAAACTACATATGTTCCATCTCATTTAAAAGCTGATGAGGAGACTGGGAAATGCCTTGGTCAGTGCTCCTTGGTAGGTAAGGCTGAATGTCCATGACAATTCCCTGTGTCCCTCTGATCGATGTATCAGCAAAATCAACCCGACTGGCTCAGTCTCAGACCTGTGAGGCACATCCTGATCAGCTCAGCAGCTCCTGTGCTGCTGAGAGAGGAGAGCAGCCTCAGCCTGCTTTGTCCCTCCCACAGCTGAGGAGAAAAAGGCAGGGGAAGGACTCAGCTCCTGTGTCCTGCCAAAGCCATTACCCAGCTGCCATTTCTGGAGGATTCCAGCAGATGCCTGCAGCATCCATCATCCCTCAGATCCTTTGGCATGGAAGAGAGTGCCAGACTCCTGCACTGGGTTTCAGGGAGCAGGAGGGGCTGGCAGGCTGCACCTTTGGGGTCACCCTCTTCTCCCAGGCAACTGGTAATGGGACAAGGGGAAATGGGCTCAAGTTGCACCAGGGGAGGTTCACGTTGGGTACTAGGAATAATTTCTTCACTGAAAGAGTGGTTAAGCATTGAAACAGAGTTCCCAGGGAAGCGGTAGAGTCACCATCCCTGGAAGTGTTAAATGAATGAGTAGATATTGAAACAAAGATAAAACGACTTCACAATGCTGTTTAGTGAGCATGGTGGTACTAGATTGAAGGTTGAACGTGGTGATCTTGGAGGTCTTTTCCAGCCTTAATGATTCTACAGTTCTGTGACTTGCTACCCTTGCAGCAGGCCATGTCACTCCCTCACCAGGCTGAAGGACATTCCTCTGTCCCTCAGGTTCTCTCACCATACCCAAAAAGATGACTGAATTTAGACAGGACTGGTGTATTTGCTGTGCTTGGCCCTAATGGAAAAGAAGCTCTGGAGGCACCAAGCACAGAGCCATCCTCCCCTCAGCAAGGACAAGATGGCTGCTGGTGTGGCCATTGTTCCTCACAAAATGTCCATCATGGTGACCTGCCCCACTGCAAAATCACTGCCAGCACAGACACTACACAAGTTCAGCTGGCTTCTTATAATTTTGCCCTTCCCCATGCCAGGAGTTTATTTTCTCTGCTGTTGCAAATGTGGTCTCTGCCTGCTGAAGGGGAGGCAGGCCTGGCACTTCCCTTCAGGGTGCCATTAATAATCCTCCCACAAGGACAATGTGAGGAAGAAAGATCACAGGCTCCCAGCCTCACTGGCACCTTCCCTCCCTGCAAAGGTAATCTAGTGAGCTGTGGGAGATTAAAAGATTACAATTCTTAATGTTGTTGATATGGACTAAAGGACATGAGGGAATGTAAACAGCCAGGGAAAAAAGCACAGGGGAGAAAACAGAGACGGAAAGTGCAAAAAGGAAAATAGGCCAAGAATAAATTTGCATCTTAAATTCTGCTGAACTTAGTCTATTAATAAGTAGAGAAATCTGTCAAATCTGCTCATCTGAATGGAAAGTTTTATATCAGGCTGCACATCCCTGACTTCCAGAGCTTAACACAAGCTGTGCAAGGAGAGAGGCAGCGGAAGCCCTGACACAAAAAGAGTCAGCAGCTATTGATTGCCTGTTCTGAGGGGGAGCGTGGCTGACAGCAGGGCAGGCTGTCCTGGGCTGACACTGGAAAATACAGAGCTCTTTAACAAAATCAGATGTGTGCGAACTAGGAGGAGGCATCTTGGAAAGACTCCTGACTGTGCTTGACTTGCCCAAATAGGAACAGCCATTGGAGTAATTGCAATGGAAATTAAACTTATGAAGCACGAGTTAATCTTGATGTTTTCATTTTTTTAGGAAACTCCAGGGTGCATTTTTGCCATTTTCTGGAGGCATGCCATTAGATGTTGTTTCATTCAAGATACATGCTTCTAATCTTACAGGTGAGAAATAAAGGACGGACAAGCTGGCTCCAGTAAAGACATTAAAAACAAGCAGCACCCATACATGGTCACCTCTATTATAATGTTGCCTCTTAAATGTTATGACTACTGGGACCTGAACCATGACTTGCAAATCATCAAGGCTGTTATGACTGTGCCTTTTCTTGTCCAGTCCTTTATCATTAAAGTTTTTTTTCCTGAATTGCTGTACTTAAACTGTAACATTGAGCCATCCCTCCACGGAAACTTCTCCCAAATCTCTCCTCCTGAGTGAATAACCTGAGGTGACTCCACAACAGACCAGCAGTTCTGTTGTATTCCAGAATTTGGTCTTTCACCCTTTCTTTCCCAATATTAGAAACTTTCTGACTTTTATATGAAGAAAGCCCCTGCAGTGACTCACCAGCCATAGGTAGGTTAGATTCTGACATCCTGAGTGTGCCTCAAACTGAGGCATCTACTGCCAAAATGTTGTGGTCTGTTGTGCCAGGTCCCACAGCCTGATGGGACAGAGGCTATGCATCCATCTGTAGGCCACTTATCTCTCCTGCTAGCTCCATGCAGATTCAGACATGTGGTATGATTTTTGGGGGGCTGTATTTTACACAGCCAGGGGTTGGGATTGGTGATCTTTGTGGGTCCCTTCCAACTCAGGACATTGTATAATTCTATGATTTTTGGATATTCAAGCATAACTCAAATGGTAGGTGCCTATTTTATGAGCAACTGTGTCAAATCCCTTCTTGGGGAACTCAGCTGAGTTCAAGATTTAGATACCTAAATTTAAGTGACTAAACTAGTTGGATTTATGGATACTAAAAGCATAAACATCTATGAAAAGATCTTGTCAATACTTTGTGGAGCCTAAAGAAAATTCAGCTGTATAGTTAGGAGGTGTTCAATTTGGACATTTGCCAACAGATACTGGGAATCACAAAATATTCCTCAGAGGGATGTGCTCCGTCCTCCTTTAATAGTCAATGAAGAAAAACTGGCAACTCTAGAATTAATCTAACCTATTTCAGATGACTATTTTTGGATAGATTGTTTGCAACCTAGAAATGTCTTTTGTTACCTATGTCCACGTCAAGAGTCTATAAGAATACTTCAAAGGCATACAATTACAGAATGGGTGACTGGGGTCAGGTGAAATGAAGTTTGAGTCATGTTGATCTGTATCTCATTTTCAAGCCATATTATGGATCAAGGTTGTGTTGTAAAGACACAAAGCCAAAAGTTTTCCAGGCAGTTAAGAACTCAGTCTTTTTCTTCATGGTAGGCTGGTCTAAACCAACTTCCAATCAGAAACTGAGCAAACATTTTTTCTGCAGAATTAATTTAAAACTAATAATCTCTGCTGACTGGCAAGGAAGGAGGATGTATCGCTGTGCTAAAAGACTCCTCAGGACTTGCTTTTTGAAGTGGTTTGCATTCAAGTCCTTTGTCAGTTTACTTCAGATTAAAACACAGATTATCTAGATGTACCAAAAAAAAGCAAAGGAATATGTTCCAACTCCAACATTAGGTTTGACCCAAAAATACTGGACAAAGTTCTTCTCAAGGTTATAGTCTTAGAACCTAAGGTTCTCTCTTATTCCTTCTAACTTTTAATTTTTTAGAGGTACTTTCAACACAAATAAGGATGTTACAATATACATTGGGCTGGTTTTTTTTGTTTTGTTTTTTTTTTTTTTTTTGAAAACACAGATCAAAATGTTAATGAGGTATTTTAAAGCCTTTGAAGATTTGGACCTTAGCCTTTTTAGATATAGTCTAGTTTTTATTCAGGCAGTAGTTTGTATTTATTCCACCCAAATCTGTAAATCAAGGTCAAATATTTGCAGCTTCATACTGTGGAGGACAATAAGCAAATATTACCACGAGAGTACAGTTTTGTATCACAACAGAAATACTGAAAGAGATTATTATTCATTATTCTGATAAGTAATGAAACATTTTTTAAATGGAAAGAAAATCACAAATAATACAGTTCTATATTTGCAAAACAAATAGCAATGGAAAAAAAAACCCCACAATATTACTAGCCGGTGTTATATCCATGAAATGCAACAGTAATATATATTTGGAGTGTTGCAAAATGCATAATTGCAATATAAACAATTTCTAGAAAGGAGTATTGTGTGGCGATACTTTAAAACAGGGAAGCATTTTGGCATCAATAAAAAGATCTAACTATGACATATGCCAGAAGAAATATATGTGCTTCAATGAGCTGCTAATGCAAGTTCCAATCACCATAGTCTCAGGAGAAACAATCTCATTTAAAAGTTGGCAGTCAATTTCAAACTGTACTCTTTCCTTTCTAGTCTCCCCTAATTTAATATACAGCAATAAAAACATTTGGAAATAATTAGATGCCAAATAACATTAATAATTTACCTTGTGACAAAGATCCAGTCTCTGAAATCAAATATTTTAGTGCTTCTAATGAAACAAGTAATGTGTCTTCATATTTAAGTTCTATAGTCACCAAAGAATTTGAGAAATGCACTTATGTATATGCTCTAAGATAGAATGTAGGCAGAATTTGCCTTCAGATGGACAATATAAAGGCATCCTTTTCGTGATAATTGGGGATTATATAATCTTTGCTTTTTAGTGATTATTTGTGTACTTTATATTAACTGCCCAGGATGAGTGAACTCACAGTATTTATATCCAAAAAAGACAGAACTATATTGTAATTTATATGCACTGTCCTGTGTCAACAATATTTACTCAGTATTTTAATAATTATCCAAATAAGTTAAAAGATTAAACATAAAATCAACATATATTACCAGATTTTAAAGAGGAAATTTAACCAGAAAATAACCCCCCAAGCAGACATGCAATCAGCATGATGAGCTACCCACAGGTGGGGCTGGAAGGTAATCTGCAAATCCCTGTGCATGTTTATGAGTAAATTACAGCCTTTTGCAGATGTGTCATTTTGAGGAGATTGGAATTTTTTTTGCAGCAGGTTTGCTTTTTTCTTGTTAAGGTGGAGTGTCAGCCACCTGTCCTGGAGGATGTGCTAACACCTGGCCAGCCTCTGTGTGCCCAGACAAACCCCTGTGTGTTCCCCACGGGAATGGGCCACATTCACACTCACTGCCAGAACAGGAGGGGAAGCCCCTTGTTGCCATTTCTCACCCCGTGTAAGGACCAGGCAGAAATCCTGGTGTAAGTATTGCTCAAAGTCTATCAGTCAATAGTTACCATTACAACAGAGATCCCTACTGGAGCATTCTTTCAGGCAGAACTTCTATTGACACTGATCACCATTCATTCCCTCGAGTGAAGGCTCAGAACAAATAACACAGAGCAGTGAGCACCAGCAAGTTAAGGACAGAAGAAGTCCACCACTGAAATTTGTCAATACAAACTAGATAGGCAGTGCTGGCCATGCCAAGGAGATGCACTACTGGGAGAAGTGTCAGATTGTGAGAGCTGGAGTACCAGAAAAGGAATAAAATCCAATAGCACCAAGTACAGGCATGTGCCCTCAGGGACCGATAACAAGAATTTCTACTTTTAGGCAGAAATTTATCAGTCACAACTAATGAAAAGTAAAGGGATTTGGATGTCTTATTCAGTGACTGGATGGCTGCAAGCCACTGATGTGATGTAGCTGTGAAAAAGGCTAATGCAAAGCCTGTCTTTTTTCAGGAGATGTAGAGATCCTGCTGTCATCTGAGACCTCAGTTAGAGCATCGTTGTCATCCACAATTAAGAAAGACCAATTCTAACTGAAAGAATAATGAAGTAATCAACACAGTGATGTTATGAGTGGAGAACCTCTCTTTAAGTGGAGTAAGTAAAAGAGTTTGGCTGACGAAAAGACTAAATCTTGTATGGTTACTTGGCCTGAATATATTGGCACCTACGCTCCAGAGAGATATAAGTACTGAGTAACTAAATGTGGGTAAGGAACAATCAGTTATTTACAGACTTTGAGGGCTAAAAGTGCAAGGTGAGTATATAGTCATTAGATTTTGGAATAAGAGAAAATAGAGATATGACAATGGATAAGATAGAGGGGGGAATATTAGAGTTAGGACAATGGAATTTGCTTTCTGAAAATGGATTTTGATTAGTTTATGAAAAGAGCTATTCAAATACCTCTTGAAGATATCAAGAAATTTGGTTTGGTGACCCAGGAACTTCCCAGTTTTGTGCTGTCATGAGGAACTAGCTGCTGCAAAACAAAGGTTACATAGAATGAGTCTTTCTGGTGAATATTAGGTCTTTTATCTCTGTTTTGCTTGTTTATTGCTGGTTGGAATGTGCTGGGACTCAAGTTCAATTAAGTGTTTAGGGTATCTTATTAATCTACTAAGTTCCTACTTGATTCAATAATTCATTTGTTTGGGAATGAAGGCACTTTAGAAGATTTAAGGAGCTCAAATTTTAAGTGGAAACTCTGTCACAGACAACACAGGGAAAGAGTGAGATAAGAATACAGGGAGGATGATCACGTATAGAGCAGAGCAGTGTTGTCCATAATAAGAGTCTTTATCAGCCTTAAAGAGTTCCAAGGCTGAAAAGATCTCTAACTTTTCCTCCACTGCATAAAAAAAAAGAAAAAAAAAAAAATTACCCACAATATTAACCTCAATAACAAGTATTGTACTTGACTATAACATGTGTTTGGCTATCACATAAATTCCAGGAGTGTGTGCAGTCTTGACTCAAAGGCGTCAAGAAAGGGTGAATTCATCAATTCCACTGGTAGTTTGTTCCAGTGATTAATCATTCCTAGTGTAAAATGCGTGTGGTGCTTTCCTAATTGGAATTTGTCTGCAAGATTAAAGACCCATTTTATATCTGGTATTTCCTCCCAGCAGAGGTTTATGTATTCTGCAACGAAGCCAGTGTTTAAGCTCTGCCTATATGGCACCCTGGCACCATCCCAGCTCCTTATCAGAGTGAGACTAAGGCGTATGTCATTCCCCTCCCATCACCCACACTCTGACTTCTTTGTAAACAAAATCTTGCCTTCCAAGCAGCATGGAAACCATGTGTCAGGACTACCAAAAAATCTCCACTCCAAGGCATCTTCTCTCAGCAGATAAATTAGATGTAACCACGGTATTTTATGTTCATCAGAGAAACAAATTTTACCAAAAAATACGATTATTCAGCCTGGAAAAAAAAATGTGGTTCTGCATCATCTTGCAGAGTATTTCAGTGTTAGTTTTAAACCATTTTATATTAGCACTTTTTATTATGTTCCATTACTAATCTCACCAGTGCCAGGACCCTCGTGAAAATGACCTTTCTGCCCTTACTTCGTCAACACATTTAAAAGATCCTCTGAGTGGTTTTTCCACGTAACTATAATGGGAGGTCAGATTCTACCACTCTTCTCTTGTGACCCTACATACTTTCCAGTCTTTGTCTTTCCCTAGGATGCAGTTCCTTCTCGCTTGGTGTGATAGCTATTCAATATCCTCCTAAATCCTAGATAATACTGTGGTCTGGAAGAAATCTAGCAAAGAACAGTATCCTTAACCATTAGGCTTTTCATCACCTTGAAAACATGTTTCCAGGATGGATTTGGATTTTTTCTTGGCTTTATTCTGGTGAAGTGCTGAAAAATAATCAGGAAGAGAAGGTAAGATATTTATAATTTATCTTTAGCTGACTGTCAGAGAGACATTTTGTGTGTAGTTACCTCAGAAGTGCTATAATACAGGCAGGAAAATACAGAGAAGGCTGAAATGGATGACTCCTAATGTGGACTGGCTTTCTTGCTAAAAGCAACTAAGACATGTAGGACTAAATTAGCTTTGACTTTTCAGCCTGGAAAAGGTTACTCCTGAAGGAAATAAAAATTAATGAATGACAAGGATAGAGTCAATACAAGATTATTGCTTCCTACCTCCTCCAGCATAGGAAGAGCTAAGGGTCACCTATTAAAGCTGTTGGGAGACAAGTTCAAATCAAAGGCAAAAGTGATTTTTCTCAGCAAACACAATTAGCTATGGAGAGCTTGACCATCACAATGGATGTTGTGAATACCACAAGTTTTGCACATGCTCAAATGAAAACTGGTCAAAACAATATCACACCAAAGTTACTAAATGCACAGAAACTGTACAATTCTTGGGAAATATTAAAGCCTGGGAATAGACTAAGTAATTTTTTTTTTTTTAGTCTATTCCTCTAATCTTTCCTAGGCATTATTGTGTGTGCATTCTTGTATATAATGTCTTTTATATGAGCCTTTGTTACAGATCAAAAGGCCAATGCATCATAAGGTCATCAACAGAGCCTGAGAAATTAAAATGTGCTGCAGCTCAATAGAGCATTTAAATGAATTCTTAGTTTGATTTCATTGAGTCTTTGGTTTATGCTTATAACTTCTTAGAACAGGAAAGGAAGCAACTATCTGCTCAGGTCTTCTAAGGAAGTAGTCTGTGTTTATACAACTCAGCAAAATACAGACCTGTGTTCTGAAAGGGCCTGCACTGGGAAAGTACATCTTACATCCAGAATTGCCACTGTTGAGGATGCTGAATTAGAGCTTTAATGTGACACACTGAAGGATGACAACATTTAAATGAAATTTTTATTTTTGGAACATCAGCTGTAAATAACAATGTATGTCAGAATAGTGCAGGTCAGCTTCAGTCTAGTTGAGCTAAAGAAATGCACCTTTAAAGGTACCCTAAGAATCCTCATACAGCAGCTCCTGGCCCATTTACCTGCTCTGCTTGGAGCTGTGATGTGGCACTAATCTTACCAAGGAAACAAACCTACCAGTTCTGGAAGAGGCATCCTTGTCTGTGGGGGCATATTTTTTGTCCAGCCAGAGCTGGCATTTTGCCACAAAACCCTAGGAAAAGTTGGGAAATGTTTTTAGCTACATGCAAGGAAAGTTAGAGCTGTGTATCAGCTGCAGGAACTTGTTAATTACCATAGGGCCATAAAAAGTACCAGGACTAGAAGAGCCTCAAGAGACACAATTTTTTTTTCCAAAAAGATGTGAACAGGCCTTCTGGAAAACTTGTGCCTTAATGAAGCAGTCTGTGAAGGTGAGTAGGACACTTCTCATCATCTCAGGGGCACGAGATGTCTATGCTAATGTAGGTGGATTTTACCCACATTTAAGGCATTTTATTCCAGGAGAGCTCAATGGCCATCTAGACCCTGCAGGTGCATTAATTAGAGCTCTAGCGTGACTTCAGGCATTGTGGTCACTACAGCAGCTCTCCAGCTGCTGCTTCAGAAGGACACACACCTTCTGTAGGTTCTGTCAGCCACTGCTACCCCTTGGTCCTCCTGAACACTCATCAGTGCCTTCATGTGGACCACTGAGCTGAGCCTGATCTCGCTTAGCGTGCCTCAGGTGTTGGCCGCCAGCCGTCAGCGCCTCCCTTCAGGCAGTAACACCACACCCATGTTCTATCAGCTCGATCTGGCCACTGCAGTTCAGAAAGCAGCTCATTTGTCTAGCCACAGAGCCACCTGGCTTGTCCTACCATATCCAGAACATCCATATGGAGACACTGGGCCATTCCAGGAAGTCTCACATGACACGAGACGCTTCTATTTAGGGAACTGAATCAAGCCCCATTTCTCCGAAGTTGATTCCCACCCTAAATGTCAGTTTTATCTACATTAGTACTCTGATAAAGTTCACAAATATATCAGCATGTTTTAAGCTAATATTTAGAACCTAGTTAATTAAAACCAGGTTTTTAATCAAGAACTTTCTTCATTTCCTCTTTATGAATGTTAATATGATTTTGTAAATTGTTCATTTTTATCAGTGTCATGCCAATGCCGAGGATTTTCAAAAGGCTTCTTGCCAAAACAGTTTAGGTACATGGAATAGTGTAGCCTGTGATAAGATTCACACAGAAAGCTATTCCATTACGGATTCTTTTCTGCAAGGATTTTAAGCCTGCAGGCTGCACTTACAGATAAAAGAGAATCTTGGAAATTAGTAGCATCTATTCCAATCTATCCTTTTATTTAATTCTAATAACATTGTTTTAAAAGATTTCTTACTTTTATGGGAACTTTGTGAACAAATACTTATAAATTCAGGAGCTTTCCCCCCCCCCTAAAATTACAAATCAGAAAAAAAAAAAAANATGACATTTTCCAGCGGAAAACTGTCTGGCAGTTCAAAATTCATTTCAAATTCTCATTCATTCAACTGCTTACCAATTTGCATTGCCATGTTTTCTTCTTTAGAAACACAGAGTATAGTACATTTTGCCCCAGAAGGGAATGCAATGACTGATGGTCTCCATCAAGGTTTTGTTGGCTCTCTGTACAAAGCCCAGATTTCACAATATGCTGTATTTGTGGTTATTGAGCCTCTGACAGCTATAACTGTGGAACAGAAAGGGGTGATCTAAGTTGGAACAGGTTGTACAACACTTGCCAGGTAATATATTATTCAAATGATGTGATTCTTGAGCAGTCTTAAAAACTGTCAGTGGACTGGACTGGGTATCAGAGGAATAAAACAACACATGTTTGCCCAGTTCTCTGCTGTGCTAAAACATCCTATTTAGCTGAGGTGGCCTTGCTGCTTCACAAGTTAATTTACTTGGAGCTAATTTGAATATATCTACATAACACTGCATTTTGTAGCAACACCTAACTTGGAGAAAATATCCCTTAATGTCCATCTTTCCAGACAATACAGAAACTGATTTTGGAAGCAGTGCAGACAGGAGATTTTGTTTTTCTGGATCTTCCTAGGTGAAATAATTTTTTAGATCTAATTTTCCAAAATAGTGTTAGAAGGCATTTCAGAACTTGAGAAGTCTTTCGTTTGTCAAATTATCATGTGTATAACTGTAAATATGCCCCAATAGTCTCAGATGATTAAAAGCATTTCCTTAAACTGGAGTTGAAAAGCATTTGTGGGCAATAAAAGGGGAGACACTGCTGAAAGAGACAGATGGAAAATGGCTAAAATCTTAAGACTGGCATCTTATTTTTAATTTATCGCATTCTTGTTAAAAGAAAGTGTATTTAAAGGACATCTGTTTCATACTGGGCAAATACTTTTGCTCAGAAAACCATGTCCTTAAGCCAAGAGACTTGAACTCCAAGTGGCAGTCATTCAGTATTTGAGGAATTATCCAGAAACAGTTACTAGGAATATAAAATATTTCTAAACCATGTTCATGAAGTAATTTCAATAAAACATATGTCAAAGACAGGGAAAGACAAAAATCATAATCACAATTGTGATCTCTGACTTCTCACACAACATTGGACACAGGATTTTAGCATCTGATTATCTTTTCTGCATAAAGTAATATATTTGACAACCTGGTCTAGTGGAAGATGTCCTTGCCCCTGTCAGGAGGTTTGGAAATAAATTATCTTTAAGGTCCCTTTCAACCCAAACCATTCTGTAGTTCTATGATATAGTGGAGACTAATGCTTGTATTTCAGTCTCTCAAAGCTTTTGGTTTGTGAAAGATTTCCACTTGTAAAGAATGCTCTGGGCTTTTCTCCTTAAAGGGAGTAAATTCTGTTATTTCTACTTGTCTAGCTTCAGATCTAGGTGTTGCATCTCGTTAAACATTTTTCCACTGTAATGATTTATCTATAGCCATGATAAATATTCTCTATCTGTTGGAAAAGGAGACAGTGATCCAATCACTGCTTGACTCCTTTGAAATTAGCTAATAGAAAAGCTTGTGTTTCTCCCAGAGAAGCCAAGCTCACACATCTGTAGCATTCAGTAGCTCTTTTACAGGTAGGTTTTTTAATTCTGTGATGCATGTGATTCAAAGTTCTTTCCTGCTTTTGTTTAAGAAAGAGCTTCTTCAATCTAGGTGTCACACCTGAGATGCAGACAGATAAAAATACAAGCTATGGCATGAACCTCCACTGTGATAGCCACCACAGCTATCTCTGGGACTTCTTTTACTTCAATCTAGGAATTCAAAGTAGAATTATACATGCAGACTAAGTTACTTCACCTCTACACTGGGTTGCTGATTGCAAGGATTGCTGAAAGGCCAGAAACTGTGCAGCAGGTTCCCCACCAGTCACCTGTTCCTCTGCACACACATCACAGGAGGATTTTTAGGTCTCTAACAAAAGCATTGGGCTTTTATTACAAGGAAATGCTTGCCTTTTCCAGGAGCTATTCCATGTCTAATACACAATCAACAATAAAAGAAAACTAAAGCAAAAAATGATTGGGCAGCCTCCTCATCCCACAGCAAATCTGCTCTCTGCAGCAAATCTGCACGACAGAAATTCTCTTCTTGCAGAGTGCTGATAATGCAGCAGCAGCAAGGAAATGTCATTAGCACTTCCACTGAGAGCAGAAAATCCCATATAGATGGATCCTCATTGCCTTTGTGAAAGATTCTATATATCTCATTGTTTATATCCAGTTTCTACCAGTATATCTGATCAAAATGATGCTACAGTAGCAAAATACAGAGAATTTTTTCTTTCTTCTGAAAAGGATCAACACCAGGATATAATAGGGGAATAAGGCAAGCTATGGCAGGACAACAAAGTCTTTGCACAGACCTTCCAGAATGTGCTGAAGTGCTGATTAAGAGAAACACTTAAGCTTTACTTGATTCCTTTTTTGAGATAAAGCAGTTTAATCAGGAGCTGTAAGTATACCCAGAAGGCTAATGCTTCCCTGAGCACTCTGCTGAAGAGACTGCCATGAAAACTTTAATGTGCACAGAAACTTGACACTTTTATAAAAGGTAAACTTGGAAGGAGTGTCTGGATTTCTGTCCTTTAGAATCATAGAATGGTTGCAAAAATAATTAATTATTATAAAAGGTAAGAGGGAGAAGTCCATACATTTGAAAAGTTTAGATGCCACGTTCTCAAATTTTAACTAAAATATGATGACCCTGTATATAGGCGTAAAATTTGAGAAAGGATGAGTTAAAACATGCAACAATCTGTTAATTTTGGCAGAAAGTCTTCAGGATCAGTTTCCTGAGAGAGAAGTGTTGCATGTTTTTCTGTATGGAATAGTTATTTCAAAGGTGACAGGGACAGCAGAAAGGTTTTGGATTTTTTTCTTTGCCATCTTGGGGAGACCAGAAAATGTTCTGACAGACAGAACAGCCATTTTTTAAAACCTTGTTGTCTCCTTGTCATTTCAGTTTCTCTCCTCCTTAAAACCATTCACCTCCTGTCTTCCCTTACCAATCATACACTTGAACCACACCTGTACTTCTTATTTTAAGAAATAAAGGTAGGCCTTGTATGTAGGGTAGTTCTTTCCAGTGTCTACTTTGGCTGCTTTTCACTTTTTCTTCGGACCTCAGAAGTAAAACAGAGCTCCTCAGAAGTAAAACAGAATCTTCAGGCAAAGTCCAGGTGAAGCTGACTCTGCTTTACAAAACTCAGGCAGGTTTAGTCAGGGAGTTTGAAGGGGACAGAGCAAAGCTGTATTACCTCTTTTGAAATCACATCCACAAATGCAACAGCCAAGGTAGAGAAACACAAAATCTCCTCCAGAAGAGTTAAATCTGCCAGGATGGAGATGCAAGGCCAAATCCTGAGTTAGTGTAAATCAGCATTGACAGTAAACACATTTATGATCCACTCCAGTATCTTCCTCCATCTCTGCAATAAACTTCCCATGATTTTCCCTTAGGGAAGTTCAGCTGTAAATGCTTATGACATTAATTCCTCTTTCTTCCTCAAAACAAGACCAAATAGTCTTGTAAGGGTTTAAGCAATGGCTACCTTCTTCTTCAAGTACAATTCGAAGTCTTGATGTTGCTATAAACACCAGGAAACACAGTGCATTGCTCAGGTCATGCAGATGACAGCTGGAATAATTTCTTTGTCCCCATCCTAATCTTTCTCCATTATGTCTAAAAAAAACCCAAAAACCAAAAAACAACAACAAAAAAACCAAAACAAAAAAAACCCAAACAAAAACAAACAAACAAAAAAAGAGGTGAATCCTACCTTCCAACCCACTAATTAAGCAGCATCCTTTCCTCATCATACTGATTCATTGAAATGTTTGACTTCCATCTCACACAAAAGCCTGGGGTCAATGGTAACTTCTGTATGTCTCAACACTGTTTAGCAGAAAAATATATTTCCTTTGAAGTATCTTTTGCAGTTGCCAGCATCACTTTTCAACCTAATAAAATAGAAAACTCTTCAATCACAGATGAGCCAGAGAAACAATCTTGCTCTGCCCCAGTCTGTGCTCTGATTCCACTTGAGATCCACGGGCCCTACCAGGCATTTTCAGAAATGCTTTAAGAAAAGAAATGAAAAAAATAGGAATCAAGCCCTCCCTCCTTATTCTATCCTTCTATAATAACTTCTGAGGGAGCCATTCCTAATGCACTGTGCTCCTAAACTATCAGGATATTGAAAGGGGAATATGCAGACCACAGGAAACTCAGTCCAAATATATTGAAAGAAAAAGAATTATTTGAGATTCTGCTGGCATGTGCAAATTATGGAGTAAGAGCTGGATACTTGGCACTCTTCTGCTGACTGAAATTTGCTGCATTTGACTAGTCTGCTGTTTGCTTCCCCACAACCCATGGGATGCATCTGGCTAAAACATTGCTTGTAACCTGGATTTCTATTTTATTAACCTTCTCCTTTATCTAATGACAGTCTGTCATGTTCTGGGATGCCAGAACAATGTTTGCCTGATAAGATGTCACCTGGGAAAACAGGAAGTTATAAGGGATAAAAGCATACAAAAATGGCCAGCTTCAGCAAAAACTGCTGCTCTGTGAACCTCCCTTAATTAATATGTGCTCTACCCTTGGTGCATTTGTGCTGCCACAAATGTCATTATTTCCAGTTTATTAAGGATGCCTGCAAAGAGAGGAGAGATTTTCCTGGAAACCTGATCTCTTGTATATCTTTCAGACTGGCAGCATGAAAAATAAACTGTTCTTGGGGGAGGAGGAAGAATAAGCAAAGAGAAATTTTATTATGAACCTGCAGCTTTGAGTTACATGTTTTCATTCGGACATATTATACAGAAATATTCCAGTACCAGAACTCTGTTTTGAGCATCTGTCTTCATTGTGCATATTAAATGTGCATGGAGAGAGCAATAGCTTGTGATTTTTCCCTTGGACTTCCTCATTTCATTTCCCTCCATTAACTCCTTTACAGCCTGCAGCACCAAAGAATAGATATTCCTTTGGCAAGTTCTTTTTCTGTCTTCTCAGCCATCACTGGATTTGCTCCTGACAAGAGAATTTCCTGACCAAGAAATAAGATTTCTTTGGACAGCAGTTTGAAACACAGGTGTGAAATGCACAGAAAATGTCATGTACTTCAGTTTAGACATTCTCCATTTTAGTGACTAGGTCAAATTTTGATCCCCAACTCATACATCAATCATTGCCTCATTCCTGTCTTGAGTCTGAGTGCTTAAGAGTTTAATATGGACCATGCACTGTCCTGTGAGAATCCCCTGAGGAAATCAGAGGACAATTTATTTAATGAATATATCATCATCATCATCACAGTAATAGGCAGTTTACTATTGATTAAAGTATGAAAATGTCTTATGTCCTTCTTGCCTTATTGTCATCACATGGATTCCCAGGACTTCACCTGTCCTAACACCAGCTATGTTCTATCATGGTTCACATAAAACTCCTTATCTTTGGTGCTTTTTTGATGTCTCTTTAGACTAAGAATCTCAGGTGAAAATTAGTTTTATGTTCTTCATAGTACATAAAATCACAACTTCTGACAAAAAAGTTCCAATAACTTCAGATACTGAATATTTTTTCATCATTTCAGCAAACAGTCCTCTGTAGTAGCCTCATACCAGTTAACTGAACACTACATTTCCCTCCCTAAATTCTACAAACTTCCTATTAACTCTGGGATGTGCTTTTTTGTTGTTTTCATTAGTTTCTCGTGTTGGATTGAATATCCTTTATGTGGTCTTTTTTGTTTGTTTTTTAATGAAGCAAACTATTGAGCAGGAACAGATTGTGAAATAGCAATATAAACAATTTAATCTCATATCTGCTTCTTTCTCCTTTTCATGATTGACATGTCTTTATTGCAAGATCTTTATTTCTGTATGTCCTCTGTGCTCAGTAGACTCTGTATAGCTATAACATCTCTAATTAAGCAAAGCCAATGCCATGTCAGCCAGAAATCTCCCAGGTAGATGGATCAAGTGGTGTCAGCTCTAGCCCAAGGGTATAGCTACCTTGGGGGCACATTGATTAGATTTTACAGCTCATTACTTAAAATCAGGAGAAATATAATCTTCAAGTAAACTGTTTGCAGCCTAATTTCTCATAATATATAATTAATTATTCTTCCCCAAGAAGGGCAGATCCTTCTTGCCACATGGTATTTTCATTGCTATTAAACTATTTATTGAGGTAGTGTGCACGGGAAGCTCAGCTAATTGTAAACAGCTGAATCCTAATGTGACTTTGATAGAAGTAAGGCTTAGGGACAGAGTGCTGGCAATTTTTTAACTGGAACTAAACTCTATGATCCTATTTTAATTCAGAGGACAAATTAAATACCAATCTGAAGGCCTGCATCTGTTACAACAGCCTATATTCAATAAAGGTAGTTGAGAAAGCATCAGAACAGAACATTGTGCTTCTCCAGGCTTGTCTGTGGAAGTGCCATGCCTCGAATTGCTCAGGAATGTTTGGTATGGTTCAGACACAGAGCTGATACCATATGGTGAGAAATCTCTGCCCATCTATGGCCTCCTGATACAGGAGAGACACTTACGTTTTCCAGAGAGAGGGGAATTGGTTGTGGTGGGAATCTGTGGGCAAAAACCCAATTTCATTGCCTGAGAAAGCTGCCAGGTGAAGGAGGGACTTCTGATGGCAGGATCTGGAGAGCTGTCAGCAGCAGGTCTGGCCTTCTACCTGCCACTGAGCAGAGCCCAACAGTAAACTATTTACTTAAACTGTTCTCATTTCAATTTTCAAATCCTACTGAGTGTGAAATGGCATTAGGTTTGCAACAAAGGAGGCGTCAGAGTGCTAATGTCCATAGCTCGATGTACACAGGGATGCAAATGCTCCTCTAACAGCTTCCACTGTGCTGTCCCAGGCAGCTTGGGCATCAGTTAACCATAAAAAAGTAAAATTTCTCTTTCAGTGCTCCCATCTGACACTGCAAATAGACTGAAAAACACAACGACAGTTTCTAGTCCTTGGGCAGAATTTATCCATAGTATCTTCATAGCTGGAGAAAAGAGGAAAATGCTGTGTGGGCAGGAAACTAAGTGTTGTTACAGGACAGTTCCAACATATTTTTACGTTTCAGCTTTGAATGCAAATATCTTAATATTCCTCCTTAACAGAAACCATGTCTCTATAATCATTAGGCAAATATCAGGATGTCGGGACACTCTTCAATTTTCTTTTTTTTTTTTTTTAAGGAGGAAATTATACTGTATTTCCAGAAAATAAATAAAAAAGCAGATGTCAGGAGAAACTATAAACTTGGAAGAGTCATGAAACCACATATTCTAGTGAAAGCTGGAGCAATGCTAATTCAGATAAGGAATGACTAGAAAGCCTTTTACTCCTCAGTCAGTGGATTGGATAGGATTGCAGAAATCCAAGTGCATGCACCTTCATTAAAAAGCCTTCGTGTAAGTCTGTACATTTGTTAATAAGGCCTCAAGACAGCTGAACACGAGCAGGGGCCTCATGCTGCTGAGCAGGGGCAGGCACAAGCACATTCTTACAATTAAGGATGTTCTTGCAGAAGTTTGCTCTGCTGGGATCTCCTCACAGCCTTCATTTTAAACTTGTGTTGCAGACATGAATCTAAAACCACAGAAAATTAAGATAAATGCTCTGTTAGTGATGGAAAAGACAAACTGGGAACAAGAGCCTTAATGTGCACAGGGTTTTATTTCTGCCTGCTCAGGCCCTGGTTTGGTCCTCTGTTGGGAGAATTATAAGGTGTTGTGTCTCCTGCACTACCCCAGCCTCAGCCCAATGATTTCTTACTTATTTCTGTTCTAAGATTTAAGAGCAAAAGTGACAAGCATAGTCTCTTTTTTCACAGCTGCATAAGCAGGCTCATGACAACTTAGGAAATAAGAAAAATATGTGCTTTTGCTATGACTGTACAAATATAAAATACATATTTTTTTTCTTTGTTGTAAATTTCCATAACTGAGATCTTGAGAATCAGAGCTGGCTGACAGGAACATTTTTTTTTCCACAAATATGAGTTTTACAAATGTGAGGACAGAGTGTCCATTCTGGTCATTGGAACATTTGACAACTTTCTTTGAAGGACAGAAAAGTTGCCACGAGGTTGGGTCCAAAAATAAGTAAAGTATTAATATTCTTAGTCGTCAGATGTTTATCAAATAATTGTATCACTATTACTTGTAAATCAAAAAGAGAGGGAGGTCCCTGAGGGAACATTTGTGTAACTCATCTGGTCTCTTTCCTTTATTGTGTCAGTAACAAGGTCCTGGTGAGCTCCCAATTTCTGTCCTCAGATTTAACCTTCAGCCTCTTTTTGTTATTTGTTCTGTTCCTGTGTCATCCAAGACTTGAATTCAACACCACCTTGAATTCTGCATCCAGCTCTGGGGTCCCCAGCACAGGGAGGATGGGGATCCCTTGGGCTGAGGCCAGAGGAGGCCGCCAGGATCATCAGAGGGATGGAGCACATCTCCCATGAGGAAAGGCTGGGAGAGCTGGGATTGTTCAGCCTGGGAAAGAGAAGCTTCAGGTGACTTAATTGTGGCCCTCCAGTGCCTGAAGAGAGCTGACATGAAAGATGGAGAGGGACTTTTTACAGGAGCATTGAGTGACAGAACAAGAGGCAGTAGCTTCAGACTGAAAGAGAGCAGGTTTAGATTAGGTGTTAGGAAAAAAATCAATTATTGTGAGGGTGGTGAGGCCCTGGCACAGGCTGCCCAGAGAAGCTGTGGGTGCCCCATCCCTGGAAGTGTCCAAGGCCAGGTTGGATGGGGCTTTGAATGATTTGGCCTAGTGAAAGGTGTCCCTGCCCACAGCAGGGAGTTGGAAGAAAATTATCTCCAAAGTCCCTTCCAACCTGTGGTTCCATGATTCTGCAATTCAGTGAAGATAACAAATCCATTAAATGTGTGCACATTACAAACCCTACAAACTGTGTTAGGGTGATGGTCCCCTGCCTGCACGGAAACGTGTGGGGAGCTATTTTCCTTAGCACTTCTTTCACAAGTGTCAAGTAGCCCTGCAGTCCCTGAATTCCAGCAAAACCAAGGAAATGTTACCTTTTCCAATGTCCAAAACCAATTGAAAACCAGAGACACAAAAGTGCTTTATGGGTTTTTGGAGCATCAGACAAAGACTGGAAGAAATTGACTTCAAATTGTAAAATGACAAATCTCTCTATGAATAAATATATATTTTTAAAAAATTAGCGATCTGAGACTAATGATAACAGTAGCATTACTCTTTCAAAATGAAAGCACCAGAAAGTTACACAAATAACTTTTGGTCACCTATGCAAACGTAGAAGGGCTTAAATTCACAGAAATTTTATTGTGTGCCTAAGTCTGTAACAGATGGGTATGTTCTTATTAAATTTTGTATTTGTGTGTCTATCTGCATATACATAAAAGAAATACATTTTAATAACCAAAAAAAAAAAAAAGGCCTAAACAACTGCCATAATCGAAGTCCTGCTTCTGTGATGTTTCTATTTCTGTTTTATGTTTCTGTGATAAACTGACCCAACAGGACTTTCTATGGCCCTGTTGTTGCTCTATTGCTGTGCTTGATCTGTACATGTGAAAAAGCAATTTATCTGAGGTGGCCTAGTCTTTCTACTTCAAATGTGTTATTCAACTAAATTCCTGTATATAGATTTTGAAGTATCTCAGGCTCTGAGTAATTTTAAACAAGTGATATTACTTGCACAGAAATGAACTGAAAAGTAAAAACTTTTCTCATAGGTGTTAAATTTGACAGTGACTGTGCCTGAAGATTCAAAGGGTAGTTCAGCAACTGAATGATTATGAAAAATAATAGAACTGGTTTCCAGAGCACTCTCAGTTGTGATTTGAGTTCAGCCAAGTGACCAGAAGGAGTTAGATGACAGTTTAATTTCAGGAGAACAGACGTTCACAGCACAAAACCATTACCAAAACTTACAGGAACGAGATTCATCTGAAAAGGGTGAAGGACTTAATGGATTTGGAACCTGTACTACCTCTAGGTCAAGCCACAAGTGCCCTGAGGAGAAGCTTGAGCTGTCATGGGGAATAGGACACTTTGATCTCCAGGGCTGTATCAATCTTCAATCAGCGCTGAATTAACAAGAACAATTCAGAAGCAAAGTGAAGGCTTCTGGGCTCTTATCACAGCCAGTCCTCTGTGACCTTCACAAATAAATCCAGGCTGGAAAAACACTTGTGTAATGAAGGCTGCACTAGGGAAAGTGATGCAATAGCTAAACTTTAGAGGACAGCACAGGTCTGCAGCTCCTGATGAAAGGGAATCCAATCAAAAACAGCCAGGGGACACCCAATGGAGGAGATGGATAGCTGCTGACCTCTGCAGCTCTTGACAGCAAATGTCATTGTTTGCTAACAAAAGAAGATCAAAAGTCCCTGCTAAGTTGCTTTGGAGTACTTCTGCTTGCTGTTCTCAATCAGTTCCCTATTTTCACTGTGTTTATTGTGATCCACTGAGGCTGTTGCTGCCTTTTGTAAGGGGTGCAGGTCTCTGGTACAAGCACACACCTCTTTGCCAGGTTTCATCCTGCTGAAGTTTAGCTCTTGAATAGGCTGGAAATTATTCCTGCATTTGTCTGTAACATAAACAAATACTCATCATAGACAAAACCGCTTAAATGTCAATGTTTGCATTCAAATTCTTCATAAATAATGTACACTTGGAAGATGTTTAGATTGGGGTTTTTTTTTGGTTTTTTTTCCCACCATCTATGGCAAGGGCTATTCCAAGATATGAGAGTTTCCATCCTTCCTACTCTATGACTACACTAAAAGTTGTTGGTTACCATAATTTTGACCTTTCTTGAGACAGAATGTAAATGAAGTTCTGTTGCAGCCCTCCCTGGCAGCTGCAACTGCCTCAGTTTCTCTTGTTTATGGTCAGCTTCCCATGCTGCAGTTCCCAGTGTCAAATCTCTGGGCTATCCCAGCTGGCATAAGGCCACATGGGAAAACAGGAGCACAGAGCTGCTTACTCACTTTTGTTATGTCTAGGCTGGTAATCAATGTGCTATACAGATCTCAGGGAGATTTTCCCTGCAGATTTCCACGAGAGGTGTAAAGTCATCAGAAATATGCATCTTCCCTTCAGATGCACCTGATCCTGTAGGAATCCTGAGTGAAGGCAGGAGAAGGATCAATCCCCCGTGATGATCTGGCTGTACATGATCATCCCTTGATTTCTTGAAGGTCTTGGAAGTGTTGGACTTTCCCTGAAGTCCAGTGATCCCACTGGTTTGAAGCACACCTGCACAGCACAGCTGGGACCTAGTGCTGGATGCCAGGGACACAGGGCTCTGCTGTACTTCACAGCCCTGCTTTTTCCAAACTGGCCTGATGGAAGAAAAGGTCCATTTTCTCTTCCCCAAAGGATGCTTACCTCCAAGGTAAATCACAGAAGCAGGGAATGGGTAAGGTTGGAAAGAACCACAATGGGATGTCTCTGGCTCCTAAAAATAGAGAGGGAGACAGTGTGTTTGGAGTGTCGTGGTGGGCTGTGCTTTTCCTCCTCCACAAAGGGTTTTGCTTTTTTTACTGAGGTGGTGTTAATGTCAGTTCATGTCAGATTGTTTCACTCTCTCAGAAGACTCAGTCTGGGCAACAGTGCAGCACCTCATCTGATTCATGACAGTGAATTCTCCTGCACAAACACCGTATACACAGACCTAAAAAAAAAAAAAAAGTATTATAGTGGAGACCTTGGCAGCTGCTACCTAGATCTCAGGGCTGGAGAGACCTTAATCAACCCCTGAGCCTGCTGTGATAAACACTGCTACTCTGCAGCTTCCTGTGATGTATGTCTCAGTGCTCAGCCATTGTACATAAGATGTTTGAAAGTGTAAGGCACCAATATAGATCAGTCCTGCCCAGAACAGGACCGTGCACCAGGTGAAAATTGCACCTGAAATAAAACTGATTTTCCTGTCCTGCAAATTTTTAAAAGTGCTGTTAAATGTTTTAGTGGTGTTAATAAATGATGCTTAAGGCACTTTGGAGAGAATAACAATCTGTGCTGTTGTACTAATAATGCATACTTTTAATCTCTTCTGCAGCAGAACATGAGAAAGCAAAGTTTCCCTTTGCTCAGGGCTTCAGCTAGGGTTGTAATATTGTTAGATAAAATGTTGAACAGGGAAGAGGCTAATTATTATTATCCTCAAACAGTTACACATCATGCTCTGAGCTCCACAAAAATTAGGAGATAATAACAATCCAAGTAAAAGTGCTGCTTTTATTCACTTTCAGGTTTTGAGAATTTATAGGTCATATCTTTTGGTTTTTCTATGTAACCATGAAAATGAAAGCATTTTTGTCATCACTGGATTCCAGGAACTGGAGCTATTTGCAAAAACAGACAACATTTTGGAACTCACACTGGCAATAACATTCTACTCAGGGGGCAATGATTGAGAACTGAAAATGGGCAGGTTTTGATTAGATGTTAGGAAGAAATTCTTTACCCAGAGGATGGTGAGACACTGGCACAGTTTGGCCAGAGAGGTCATGACTGCCCCATCCCTGGAAGTGTTCAAGGTCAGGTTGGATGAGGGTCTGAGCAACCTCGTCTGGTAAATGGCATCCCTGTCCATGGCAGCAGGTTTGGGACAAAATTATCTTTAAGGTTCCTTCCAATACAAACCATTCTATCATTCCATGATTCTGTTCTCGTGTAGACTGACACAAGAGCCAGAATTATTTGAATGAGTGAAAGTGCTGGTGTATTAACTCAGTTGCAGAAGAAAGTCCAGTTTGTTTGTGCAACTGTAGATTTATATGAGGGCAATTGAAACAAATCAAGTAAATCAATGAAATGGATGAATAAGAGTGCATGAAAGATGGCAACTAAGTAAATCAGAAATAATAAATGAAGATAGGAAAGCGAGCCCTGCTGCCATTCAGGTTGATATTGTAGATAGTACTGATCCAGGATAGTCAATGTCATACTTGGCCTGTGAGGGTCAGAACAACACAGCACTTCCCTGAATCACACTGAGAGTCAGTACAATCTACTGCACAGTACCATTCTTTGCAGTTGTGCCCTACGTGTCCCCTTCTTTAATGGGAACAATTAAAACTGGACCTTTACCTTGCCCCACAGATGGCTTACACCACTGGGCACTGGATGAATGCAGGGCAGCCACTAAGGCAGGACATTCTCATCTACCAAATTCTTTAGGCTGTTTGACCGTACTCGTCAAGATCTGTGAGACAGGTGACAGTGCAGAAAAATCAATTCATCTTACCAATCTTACCTCTTTGAAAGGTAGTAGTTAACTGCAGAGTCCCTTTCTCTTTGCTGCTTGGAGGTAGAGCAGATCAGTCCACTGCCAGTCAGCTCAGCTGAGCCAGGGTGGGTTGCCAGACCCGAGCAGAGTAGAATCTGATCTTCCAGAACCATAAGAATTTCTATGCTGTAAGAATTTCTCCAGTAACAAATCCAGCCAATCTCTTGAACATTGCTTTGAACTCAAGATCTTGAGAATGTTGGAATAGATCCAGGCAGAATGTTTCACCAAGACTTTGTTCTTTGGTTTTAAGGCGGGGGATAATACAACAAAGAAAAATTAGTTTGCTGTCCAAGGAGGAACTATACCCTTTAGAAAACTTTGACACTCATAGAATTAAATTTTCTGGATTTGCAGTTTGCTTTTGTTTTTCCTTGTGTTTGTGTTTTCGGTTGGAGTTTGATTTTATTTGATTTTGTTTTGTTTTCAAGTAGGAAATTTGTCAAAACAGCAACTAGGACAGGTTTGATGCTTGATAAAATTACTTTCTTTTTTTTTAAAGAAAATATTTTCTCCAAGATTTCCTACCCGTCTTTGCTTCTACTCTAGGATCAAAAAAGATAGTCTTTCACCCATCTGAATCATATCTAAGACTGAATCCCAGGTGTTACCACAAAATGCATGCTGTGACCCAAGGATCAATGGCACATCCTTCTACTGATGCAATAGAAATGCTCTGGATTTATTTGGATGTATTCTCTGTGCTCTCTCTCAAGAGGGCATTCTATTCCTTATATTTTGCAATATCCACATGCTGTTGTGTTCTGACCACAGAACATGTTCCTCTTATCCCAGTCAGCTGCATTATGTTGGGACACCATTAAATATTTACCTTCTGCAGCATAATGCAGCACTTAAACACTAAACTTGCCATTTCTGCCAGACAAACATAAACTATAGCAGGGCTTATAAAGTTATAAGTTCCAGATGGTGATGAATAAGTAATGTTGCACCCTGGGCCTAATTGCTCTAAGTTTTTAGATACCTGCAAACCATCAATTATACATTACAAGTGCTGCTCCTTAATTGTTTCTTGCTGGCACTTCAAAAGAAAATGTAGCACAACAATGGCACTGTATTGCAGGGAATTTCTCTTTGAAAAGTATTTCTTTGCCATTGCTAGATTTTTAAAATACTCTCTGGCTCTGAATGAGGTTTACAAAGCTGGCATTGAAAAAGTTTCCTAAAGATGAAAAAAAAGGAATCCTCACTGCCTGTTTTATGATAAAAATGGGAATTTACTTGCTGCATGAGACTCATTGTGCCTAATATATAATCCAGTAAGAGGCTGGGCACTGTGCTTCCTTTATTAGTGACTTTCACAGGCTTATCCAATTAACTTGGCATTTTACCCTAAATCAGACCCCAGCAGCAGCAGAAATAATGACTACTGGGTGTTCCATAGTTCACTGTATCCTTCCAGTTCCCACGAAGCATGTTCCCAGCCTGGCTGCAAGCTCAGCAGGAGTTAGCTGCCCTCATCCTTCACAAATCAGCAGATCTGTCTTGCCTGGTGAGCTCACTTGTATTTCTGCTCATCTTGACACAGCCCAGACCCATTGCAAATGCACATCTCCAAGGAGCTGGTGGCACTTGCAGAAGACCTCCAGTGAGAACCATTCTGCAGGTCACACCGACCTCCAGCATCCTGTGTTTGCCTCCCCTCAGTGAGCACTGACCCAGACAAACCCTGGGCATGGCTGGGAATTAGTATGAGCAAGAAACTGCTCTCAAAAGTGAGTTTGCACGTGGCCATCCTCCTTGGAGATTGGGAAGTTAAACAGCTCAGAGAAAAGCTCTTCCAGGCCAGCTGGCCACGGAGCCAGAGAACAGAATATAGAAACATAGAGCCAATCACAGAATCACAGAATCATGGAATCATAGAAGATAGAATCACAGAAACATCCAATCTAATCATAGAATAGTTTGGATTGGAAGGGATTTTAATTGTCATCTAGTCCAGCACCTCTGCAAAGGATAGGGATATCTTCAGCTAGATCAGGTTGCTCAGAGCCCTGTCCAACCTGATCTTGTGTGTCTCCAGGCATCTACAAAACCTCTCTGGGCAATCTGTGCTAGTGGTTTACCACCTTCACTGTAAAAACCCAACTTCTCTAATCGAAATCATCCCTTTTTTAGTTTAAAACCAGTACCCACAGGCCCCAATAAAATCTTTGTCCTCATCTCTTTTGTAGGTTCCCTTCAGGTACTGAACAGACACCATAAGGTCTCCCNGGTTGCTCAGAGCCCTGTCCAACCTGATCTTGTGTGTCTCCAGGCATCTACAACCTCTCTGGGCAATCTGTGCTAGTGGTTTACCACCTTCACTCTAAAAAAACAACTTCTCTAATTGAAATCATCCCTTTTTTAGTTTAAAACCAGTACCCACAGGCCCCAATAAAATCTTTGTCCTCATCTTTTTTGTAGGTTCCCTTCAGGTACTGAACAGACACCATAAGGTCTCCCCTGAGCCTTCTCTTCCCCAGGCTGCACAACCCCAGCTCTCTGAGCCCGTCTTCCCAGGAGGGGTGCTCCAACCCTCTGAGCATCTTGGTGGCCTCCTCTGGACTTGATCAATTTAATTTTAATTACAGCAAAGATTGGAAAACAACAAAACAAAATCTGAACATAAAACCTCCTGTCTGCTGAGAAAATAAATTTCAAAATTATTGAAACAGAGCATAGAATAAGAACAAAATACTTCACCTCCTGCTACCTTCTTCTTGCCAGATTTAATGACAGGAAAAATAAATATGATTTTAAAAATCACTCTGCCAGAATAAAATGCTGTAGTGATTAGGATACCTGCGGCCTGGACCTGCTGGCTGATTAGGGTCAGTTCAAAAACTGGTTTCTTCTCAGGGAATTAATTGATAAATTGGACTAAGGAAATGCACCTACACCATAGTCCATGTCTTGGTCTCTACATCAGCATACTTGTCACTGCCACAGCTCTTGGATTCCTCATAGTAACTTGGGAGCAAATATTTGGTTCATGGATGTTTTCTGCTGTTTGCTGTGCTAGTGAACACCTTCAGCACAAAGATTTGGGCTTCTGGCTGAAGGCAGACAAATTATTCTCATCAGAATATTAGGCTACCTGAATGTCTACTTATTTTAAAGCTGAATTCCAATGTCAACACTGCCATCCTGTTTCCAGATTGTTTATTAGTGATCCAAAAGAGCACAGGAGCATAATAGAAAAATGTCCAGGTATTTCTGCAATTAGCTGCAGCTCCTTTAGTGTCTTCACAATAAATTTTGTCAGGAGAAACTGAACATTCTTTAGAGAGAAACCTTAATTATTACTTAAGTGTTCCTCTGCTAATGTATAGCATCTGTCCTGCATATGTAGGCAGATGCCAAATATTTTTGTGTGTTGCTGAGTTTTCTATTGCGATTTTCAATTTTACTGTGAATGAATTCCTCTCCTCTCCTCTCCTCTCCTCTCCTCTCCTCTCCTCTCCTCTCCTCT
>VZSE01010169.1:402016-458713 GCA_013398275.1 Promerops cafer
TGACTTTGACTGCATTCCTCTCCTCTCCTCTCCTCTCCTCCCCCAATACAACAGAGACCCTGCAATACTCTTCTGATTATTAGATACCCACGTGAGCTACAAGACAATTTTTTTTGCAGAAGTCCTGTGTAGAGGGCAGATAAAACCAGGCACTGTGATTCATCTAACGTAAATTTAGACAACCAGTACGTACACAGCTCCCTCCAAAATTTTCAGCTCACCAAAAATTTCCCAAATATACAACCTTAATGCATGATTCCTCCAAATTATTCTGTCCACTTCAGGACATCTTCTGCTGGAAAATACGTAGTCATCCAAGTATTAGTCATTTAATTAGTTAAATCTAGGTCTGTGTGTCTCTTATTTGACTTCCAGTTGACTTGAAACATTTTTCTGTATAGCCTCTGACCCCACAGACACCAGTCAGCAAACACAGCTGCTGTGCCCTTTGCTTTGTGCACAGCAAATTCTTCACTATTCCTTATTTCATGTATTTCCCCTGAGTGCAAGTGCTTTGGCTTTTTAATTCCTTTTGCAAGTGCATGGATCAAACAATGACTTTAGCCTCTTGTTCTAACCTACTGCCTCATTACCAATGATCAGTACAGGATGTTTTGGTGAATTTTTCTGTCTTGGCAACATTAAAGAAACTTTGGGCTTCCCCCCCGCCCCCTGTTGGAACATGGATCCCAGCCAGTGACTTGGTTGTTTGTCTTATCATTGTGAACCCAGCTGCATATATATTTTATTTCAGTCAATTTGTCACTTCACAGCCTGATCATCCAAGTGCTGCTGAGCCCAGACACTCTGTTAATCAAAACCGGAAAAAAATAGAAAAAAAAATTGCATTAAAAATGATAATTTGATTTGGAAAAGATGGTCCATACCTATGAAGATGTCTACACTTTTGTAACAGAAAAGAGGATATAGAAGAAGAGAACTGTTTGGGCTCAAGGAAAAATTTCTCTGCCATTTGAAGTCACTGGAGACAGAAATCAATAGACCCCAGCTGTGCTCAGTTGCACTATTTTCTACAATCACAGATTTTAGAGTTGGAAGAGTTATATTAGTCTTACCTAATCCATCTCCTTGTCATACAACTGTATTGTTATTTACTGTACATTATCCACTGCCTTTCCTGATTTAGCTTATAAAACCTGTAAAGCTTAAAATAGCAGGTTAAAGACAAGAAGTGAATAGATAACTGAGGCTTATTCTGTCCTTCTACTAAAATACAGCACTAGTGCACTTTTCTCTAAAACTGTGACCTCTGTGTATTCCTCAGCTCCTTTGTGACATTGCATTTGCTTTACAGCAGTGAAGATACAAAAAGTTTAAGCTGATTTTATATAAGACTTAAGCAGATTGTCCCAGGGTTTTCCATCCATGTTAAAGAACACAGGTTTCTTTCTCATTATACTTTGCTGAGTTACTCTCAGTGTAAAATAGCAGTGCAAAAGGAGAATCCCATGGAAGAAGAAACAGGGCTCAGGTAAAGTCTGGTTGTCAGCCAATATTGTAAAAGATTATTCACATCCTGCACACAACACACAGCTGTTAGGAGCTCAGCATCTGGGAAGTGGGAGAATTTAGGAAAATGGCTTTAAATGATAAAAGGGATCTGCAGAAAGACTTAGGAAAAAACGGTCCCTGTAATAATGAGCAAAGCAGTTGCTGAGACCCTGGAGAGTTGAACATTTCAGAATATACCATTTGTCAGGTAAAACACCTTGGCCTTCAAACTGCTCTCCCCTGCTCAGATGTTACAGAGCTGCCTTTTCACTGTCCCAGAAGATGACCCTGATTTCTACCATCACAGTTCAGAGCAACATTTGTCCCTTGCACTGGAACACAAGCAGGTTATTAATGAATAATTAATATTCCTTTGCAAGTTTAGCCTTGTAGCCTCTAAAGGTTCTAGATCCCATATGTTTTAGGGGTTATGAGTGAGAAAAAATTAACCTCAGGAAAAGCCATATAACTAATTAATGTATTCTGACTTGTAACTGGATTGTGGATCTTCCCATTCCCTGGTATTCTTTCAGTGTCAGATTGCTTTCACTTCTGACTGTTGTTGGCATTCTCCTGTTTCCTTCAGAGAGAATATTTCTCTTGTATCATATATTCACATCTTCTAGGTGCTTCTTTTTCTACTCAAGCATTCAGAAAGTTGCTGTTTCCAAGTTTGTTTTCAAACAATTTTATTTTTCCCCACCAGGGAATCTCTGATACCTCTTTTCAAGGAAGAAAGAGAAAGGCAAATCTCAGTAGGCTGCAGCACAGAATGACAGGATCACAGCTATTGCTGGTTCTTGCTCTCACCTTAAGGCACATGGAATGGAAGTTATCCATGCAGCCACATGGCAAGGGAGATGTTATAACAGATGTAGGGGAATGAGAAGATTCATTGAGACCCAATAAAATCACAGAATCATAGACACACAGAATTGCAGAATGGCCTGGACTGGACCTTAAAGATCTCATTCCAACCCCTCTGCTTTGGAAAGAGACACCTTCCACTAGATCAGGTTGGTCAGGGATCCATCCAGCCTGGCTCTGAACACTTCCAGGGATGGGGCAGCCACAGCTTCTCTGGTCAACCTGTGCTAGGGTCTCACCACCCTCACAGTAAGGAATTTTTTCCTAATATTTAATCTAAACCTACTCTCATTCAGTTTGAAACCCATTCCCTTATTGTCCTGTCACAATATGCTCTTGTCAATAGATAAAATCCCTTAGCCTTACCCATGATGAGCTCCATCCTGTTTGATCAGGGCTGGGCTTCATAAGTCATCAAAATCATCAGCACTAGTTCAATGCAAATATTACATCAGTGCTTTGTAGGGCAGGCAGGAGGTTACAAACTGCCTCTGAAGGAAGATTAAAAAAACAGCAAATGTTATGACACATCTGTAAATGATGGTGCACCCACAGATTGCATATGATATGCTGTCCTGACTCCCCCAGCTCCAAAGGAATAGAGGAGTTAGAAAGCAAAGCACAGCAAAGTAAGAGATTCCATAGAAAGAGAGAAAATATATAGGACATTCTTCTTCCTGGGACATGATGGAATGAGAGGAATATAACAAACTGTGCAACACATTAGAATAAGCAGCAGTTGAGATCTTTAATCCTCTGCTGAAATTTGTAAGCTGAAGAATGTGTTTCAATATTTCTTGATCTCCCTTTTAATCAGAAAACAGTGATTATTTACAGTTAAAAGTAATAACTATTAGAACAATATATACTTCTGCCATCTATAGGAATTAACTGTCCTTGAATGTTGCTGAGACCTTTGCATCAATGATGGAGAAAAATGCACAGTTTTGCACTAAAGGTCTATTTTGGTCCAGCTACTATAGCTGCCCATAAGGATGCAGTAACTGAGGCACCTGGAGCAATGGAGCAGTGCACGACTCAGCCCTGTGTACAGCTGTGATTCAGCCAACAGAGGCACAGTCGAGGTGCCAGAGTCAAGCAGCTGCAGAGTGCAGCCAGGCACATCTTTGGTTTACAGACATTTTCCTCCACATATTTCAAATTCCTCCCATTTCTCTGCTCAGCAGACCCTCAGAATGAGAGGCCTTTCAAGCCATGTGTCTCACTCCAGTGGCCTGGCAGGGATCACAGACACCAACACTAGAAGGTTGCTTTTATTAAGTTCTTCATAGTCATGTGCAAGTGAGGAGTTCAAGTGAGATGGCCTGGACCTCAAGATTTCATTTTTCTCCTTGGAAATGGGAGTAGGTTTCCCAGTGGTAGCCTCCACCTTTGTTTAGACTTTAATTATAAGCATTTGTAGAAGGAAAGGAATACTTATGGATCAACAAGGAGCCACTACATGCTATTTAAATAATGCCTATAACTACATGTTCCAAATTATTTCGACTTCCTGACTGGAACAATGACAACAAAATAACTGACCATTATATGACTTGTGTTTATTCTAGCTAGAGCAGCTAAACACAACTCCTTACAGGTAAGCTGAGAAGCAATGAACAAATTCCAGCAAATAACATTCAAATAACCCCAGAATTTCCAGCTCAGATCCTCTTTAACTCACAGAAACTCAAATCTTTCCAGGTCTGGTATGTGTTTTTCTACTCTGATGCAACTGCTCTTTCAAGCATATTCAAATTTAAAAGACTAACATGTTAGATTTGAAATTTTAATCTAGATACATAACAAAGTATGACCTGAGTATGGATGCAGAAGAACCTGCAGAACCTGCAGTTCAGAATGGAACATTGGCCATTGGAGCCAGATTTTAAGGGTATTTTTGTTCTCTCTGAGTTTCAGGTTCTTAAACATCTTTAACTATCTGGCTCTGAGTGAGGCTCTTTATATGCAAATGATAGGCAGATTAATTCAGTAGCTCACTTGGAAGATTTAAAGAGAGGAAGAGAAGACCTGCCTGCTGGAACACTGAACCCTGGGTACAGCTGTTCAAGAAATACAACAAAGGACAGGTTTGAACACAAGGGAACATAATGTACAAGTTAAATAGGTTCTTTCTGAGCTTGTAGCAGACTCACTTTTAGCTTTCACTCCTTTCCAATTTGGCATCTGGCCCTTCTTAAAATTTCCCTCTATTACAGTGGAACAAATTTAAACCCACTCCAGAAGTACATTTAATTCAGAGCTTGTCTTTTCTCTCCTTTTCTGGTAGATGCTCTGTTGTCAAGCAAAATAATCCTACCCCTCCCAGCAGAATGAAAAGGATTCCAGCTAAATGCATTGCCCTCCACCTTCCAGCAAACATTCAGAGCTCTCTTCCATTAATGAGAGATTTATTTCAGCTGAAGAACATATCCACAGGGGAGCAACTGGTCCAGCTCATTTTCATGCTGATATATTTTCTTCTCTGGGAACTGCAGAGCAACAGCATCACTGCTGCAGGACATGGCTTAGAAGCCACTAAAAGGCACTCCTGAAAACAGGTGTAAAAGGTTTTCTGCCCCCAAATTATCTACTCTACACTGCAGTATGGGGGACCCTCTCTAGTCTGAGGCAGATTAATGTGCACCTTCTGAGAAGTTGTATTACTTCTGCTGATTGACTGAATGCAAATTTTACTGAAATCCAAATCCCTGATTTAATCCAAGAAAGTTAGAGCTCATGTCCAGCTAAATAAACAGCAAAAATTTTCAGAAAAAATGGGATCAGAAAGCATCACATGCACTTTAGAAATCAGGAAAGGAAGATACAGCACCGCAGTTGCAAGTTTCATACAAGTGTGTGTTCATGGACTCAACTGATGTCTTCAAGATCAGTAGTTATAAACTCATCTCCTGCCCACTGTATGACTTGATAATAACCCACAAATGGTGACAAACCTATTGTCACTGCCTCAGATTTCTGAGCAGAGTTCCACAGTTACACAGATCTTGTTTTAAGGGTCCTTAGACTGCAAAAGGTGGAAAATCATTGTCATTGTGAGAAATGGACTGAAGTAAGTAAAAAATGAGTCATTGTTTGTCTAACTGTTTCACATCTCTTTCAGGAGTCAACTTCAGAAATTGGCAATTGCAGCTGACAGAAAGTCAGTTTTCAGTAGATATGAGCATCAACCAGATCCTTTGTGCTGTGACACAGACGCAGCTTCCTTCTCATAGAAGATCTCCAATGGAATGATGGTATTTTAAATTAGAAGGGAAACATTGATGACAAGTGTTACTGAAGGCTGAGAACAAGAAAGCAAGCATAGCCATGCTGAAATGAACACAGCAAAATCAATCAGTTTCTAAATTTAGAATTAAATTAATAAATTAAAGAACTGAATTATGTTAGTCAAGTTGTTGCAAAATCTAGAAAAAAAAAAAAAGCAGAGTAAATTAGAAACATATCTATTTAATGGGTGGGCTTCCTTCCTTCCTTCCTTCCTTCCTTCCTTCCTTCCTTCCTTCCTTTCCCCACAGAAATCCCATCAGCTCTTGGCAGGACAGATGGAATCACAGCCATTCTGAAATCAGGAGACACCCATTATAGCTGCAGCTCCAGGCACACACAGCTTTCCCCACAGCTTGAATTCCAGTTTGCTCTTTGTTTTGCCAGAGCACATCCTACAACTCCATAAAGCAAAATCTGCAGGTAAAGATCTCAGAATCACTTGCTGTAAAGTAAAAAAGTGCTGGAGCAAAGTGTTTTTAGAAAAGACAGTTTCCACTGTACGAAAAAACCTCTGAATTTGACATGGTTTAGGATGACTAATAAAGACAAGTGATATTGCAATAAACCTATTTTTGAGCTGTTCATCTTTCTTTATCATGGAAATGGAGAAAATATGAACAGCATATTCATGAAATGTGATACCAGAATGTGATCACTGCATTATTAGTAATCATTCTACAAGCTGTATTTAATTAACTTCAGGAATTGGAAATCATTGGAGGAAGGATTTCAACCACATGCACCCCACTTACTGGTATTGTATGTGATGTAGAGATATCTCAGTGGATTTAGTATTTTTCAACAGAAAATGTGAATTCCTACACCATTTTTATTAGCACACACAAACACACACACAAACAAACAAACAAAGAAGACCAAACAAAAAACCTTCCACCTGACTGAGTTTTTATCACTTGAGGTGTATCAGCCATCATTTCAATGAACCCATTAATTTGTGATGGTAGAATTATCTCAGTTTTGATCCATGCCCTAGAAAAAGTCAGTATTAGTGGACAAAAGTAAACCATGCCCCTTAATACCAGGGAATTCTGAGGAATTTTATCCATGTCCACTCATGAAGTAAGCAGTGGGCATCCAGGTTGTCTGCAGTGGGATCCCAGACAGGCTTGATGCTCCTTCCCTCAGAAATGACAAGTGAACCAAGGTGCTCCACGGGCTGGATCCTGATCCCTGCACAGCACTGGAGAGGAAAGTGTGATATTTCAGGTATTTCAGAATACAAGATGATTTGACCATGGCTCATTTTTCTTTCTCTTTTTTTTTTTTTTTTTTTTTTCCTCTCCCCTGTATTTCTATCCTTTTCTGCATCTGCTTAGGCTCCAACAGCCCTGGCAAAACTGGGTCAGGTGTCAGTGGCAGGAGCTGGCAAAACCCCAGCATGGGTGAGGCTGTGACACCATGAAAGCCCAGCTCCTGTGAGGAGACACCGTGTGACTGCTGCCACCTCCCTCGTGGGACGTGGCTCACTCCTGGAATCCTGAACTATTTCAACTCAGGACAGTCTGACAGGCAAGAAAATAAGTTAGCACAGCTTCATCCTTTTCCTGCAGGAAAAGGATGAAGAGTAATGTGGCTCTTTTCACCAGAGTCTGTTCTATTTACAAATACTTTTCTCCGCTGTTCCATTTCAATCCCATATAAACAATTATTAGAAATGCAGATTTATTTTTCCAAATGTAATTGTGTTCTGCAAACCACTCGAGTGCTGCTAACCATGACTAATGTTAGCTGGCAAGGCTCACAGGGCAGCAGCTCTTGCAGGTAGATGTGTTTGTGGCATTTCCCTTGGATAGGAAATACGGAGGCTGAAAAAGGGTGCATAAATTATTTGTTACACTCCCAAAACCACTCATTTGCCATTGCTACCTACAGTAAAAACAAATACACACTGGGGAAAAGCCTCCTTTATGGGACTCCCTTTATAAGAAGGTTATGAGCACACTATAATTGTAGCAGTGCTGTGCAAGCTTTTTAACCAAGGACTTACAGGTCACTGCCACCCAATAATTACAATAAATTCAGTTTGCCTCTTTTTTTTTTTTTTTTTTTTTACTTTGCAAACTGTTACTGCAACAGTGAAAAAGCCTGTGTGGCCACAAGATTGCAGCAGATTGATGTGCAAAGCAAGATGAAACTGTAAAAACCAGCAGATTCTTAGAGATATCACAGGCAGAAAAATCAGATAAAATAAGTAAACTGCCTTCTCATCATAACAGTCTCCCTTTTGTGGGTGTCTGGGCACAGTCAAAGCCCAACTGATTAAATGTAGGCATCTGTGTCAGGTAAGCTGGATCACATCTTAGATCTCATTGCTTGTTTGACAGAACAAAATATCTAGGAAAATAACTTCTACTATTTGTATTTACCTATAACCTTTTTTAAAATCAGATATGCATTACACTGCCATAGTGTACAAAGTAATATGCTGAAATTAGTATTGAGTTCAGGACATTCATAAAGTATAATTATCTTAAGATAGCTGCACATATGACTACTGTTATTAAAAAGCATTGTTTTATTTATTTACTATCATATAATAGTTTGCTTGCCATAGAACAACTTTTCAATTTCCCAGATAACAACTGGGGTTTGGTACATGCTAGAATGAGATCACTGCCAGTGTGAGGACTTGGCTCCAAAACCATCCTCTGGGCAATCACTGTTGTTTGGCAAGTTAATTGTTGATCTAAATGCATACAAACATGAATATGCTGGCATGTTTATAGTAGGTAAAGGTCAGTGAAAATTGGGTTTTTTAGTTCCCAAAACTGTCAAGATTTGTGAAACCTCCATTTTATAGAAAAAGAGGTAGAAAATGTAATGTCTTTTCCAAGGTTCAATGGAAGGTCATATAAGAACCATCTATTAAAAAGCATTTATTCTGTAAAAAAATTTCTAAAATTACTAGAATTATTCTAGAATTATTTAATTCTCTAATCACTTTGTCTCTTTCTTTTCTTTTGCACTGTCACTTCTGGGCCTTGTCTCTCTGAAATACTTGAATCTTTCTAGGACTACACTTTCTTTTTAAATATTTGTACAAGGACTTACACAAGGGAGTGCTGGAAGTTAACACTATCCTTTGGACAGGAGGATGATAAATAGCACTGAGAAGAATCCTGATTAGAAATCAGTTTTATTGCCTCCCAAACTTGCCAGCTCACAAGTTCAGTTGTTTCTGGGGAGTCTTCTAATGACTCAAACAATATGCAAAAGAAAGACAATATTGATGGCCCTAATTGAGGTTGTTAATCACTCCAGATTTCCAAACTTATTTAGGGGACTTGAGAAGCACTAAGGTTCCTGTTATCAGCCTTGATTGCAGCAGAGCTTTAGGAAGGAAATGGCCAAATTTCTCCTCAAAACAGACATTTGTAAATTCAGGAAAAAATATTTTTTAAAACTTAGACCACAAAAAGAAATATGATCAGGTAGGAAAACATTTGAAAACTGAGCTGCAAAGACAGACAGTTTGGAAGAACAGATAGACTCAATTCCTGTCTGAGGGGTGAAATGAATTTGAAGGGTGTGAGATGAGGTAGAATTGTTCACTCTTCACTACAACATATACACAAGTGCAAAGAGATTTAAGGCTTCCTACACCTCTATTAATTTATTATTTTCATGCTTGTTAGAGCTCCTCTTTGCAAAAAAAACCCCCAAAAACTGTTTATGGTGCATTTTCTTAAATATCTACATATAAAAATAATATTTCTGGTTTTTTACTGTCTAATTTTTTTCATTTATAATTGGAAATGTTGCCAGAAACCAGGAAAGTAAAACAATGTTATACACAGATTTAGCTCAGGCAGCTAATGGAGTTTGGGAAGGTCATAGAATAAAGTATAGAATAAAGCAAGGAAGAGAATAAAACCTTCCAAACTGTAATTTGAGCATAAAATGTAAAAGAACTTTTAGACATGCAGCTCTCGTACTGTAAGCTGATCCCAAGTACAGTTTGATATGGCCACTATCAGAATTTTCCCTTATTCAGAATTCAGGAGATATGAATGTGTGCATCTGTGGAGATCAAATGTAATCCTTAAAAATTCACCACTAAAATATATAAATAGTCCTGCTATTTATATAAATTGCTGGGAATTTTATCATCAGAACTGTGGCACTTACAATTGCACACATCAGAGATCAAGGGAGACATGTAAATGTTTTGAATAGAACATAGATCATTATGGTTCTTTTAATCCACAGAGTTTTATGAGCTTTAGAAGGAACTCCATATAAAATTAGACCGCATTCATCCAAATAAAATGCATTGAAATAAGATTGGTGAATCTCAGTGAATATTCAGCACTGCAGTGCTTTTCCACTGCTCAAGTCCTTGCTGCTAAATAACACTCTAATGATTCTTTCTGTCAGCCAGAAGTCTAAAATATAAAAATAACTGTAAATATTTATCTATCATTACAGGGGCAGATCTCTATAAAGAACAAGATAACCACTGTGCAATGTTTACATATTTATTTTAAATGCCATAAAGGCTTCCCTCTAAACTTAAAAGAGTGGCAATAGTCTTTTATACTCTATGCAAGCAGCAAATTTAGGTGGAGTTTCTGTTTGTTGAACCTCCTAAATAATGAATGATTAATAAACTCCCAAGCCTCCCAAATTAAGAATGTTTAAATAGAAATAAAATACTCATATAATAGAAGGGATTAACTTAATTTTATGTGTTTCATATTTTAGATGCCTCTTTTTAAGATAGTCCCTCAGCTGGTTTTATTTGTAGTCAGTGCAGAGAAATACAAACTGGGATTCACCTCATATCACTGCAGGGGTTGAAAACAGTCCAAATTATTTTAAAAAATATAATATTTCTCATAGATGATAATTCTATTCAAGTTCAGTGCTCGTTAAATCTGCTAAACCTGGAGTCTATTGCAGTGTATGGAGCTTCATCCCTTAATGCAAAACCACAGTGAATCACAGCAGAAGGTCTGACTCAGGAATTTCTAAAAGTCAGTGAAGTCAACAAATTCGGAGGTTAGCACGGATTGGGAGAAGTGAAGATTTTTATTTACTACAGCAGTTCAGTTTACCTTACAGCTCTGATCACACCCCACTTAGAGCAGAGAGTGCTTTAAAGTTCCACAGCAAACTCTCCGTGACAGATTGGTGGTGTCAGCAAGGTGCCAGGCACCAAGGTAACACCGAACAAAGCTGCTCTTACAGCTCCCACAAGGCACTTTTAATTAATGTACAGGAGCAGTATTCTCCACAAGAGATCCCATTTGATGCATTAAAGGTGTTTTAACGAGCAAAATGCATGAATTTCCCAATTTGCTTCCAGATTAAACCTTACTTTACTTTGCTGCCCATGATTCGTTCCTGCATAGTCCCTTTTCTCATGCAGGTTCTCGTGTGAGGTTTGCACCATGGAAAGGGTTTGCATATGTCACAACAGCTTCATTAAAAAAACACACTGTTCAGGCACAGTCTTGATGAAGGACAGAGGACAAAAATGTAGGACCAGATTTGCCATTTCATAAGAAGAGCAAACAGGACCAAACTTTTGGTGGAAAGTCAGAATAGTTTTAGACTCAACTGTCATCCAGTAGTTTCACAATTAAATTTCTAACTGTTACACTGTTATGATAATTCACTAGATTCAAATAGGGTTTTATTATTTGCTCTAAACATAGTTAACTCTACCTTGGATTCACCATATTCAGGGCAGTATGTGAATACAAGAGCTCATCTGCTTACCCATGAGGCAAGGAGAACCTTGTTCCCAGTGTTTGTCAAGGTTCTCTGAATAATTTTGTAATAGGATTATCCCAAAGGCCATGAGGACTCAATCCTCTTGCCTGTGCATAACTTGTGAGGCTTATTTTTTTTTTTTTGGCAGATGAGGTATGTCCCAAAGAAATAAAACATGCAGGACATTAGAAGTGTGTGCATTTCCCTTCAGTACTTGGACACTTGGTGCACAGTCTGAGTCCAACACATGGAGGATAAATAATGATGCACCTGCTTTCAGTGCTTAACACAGGGCACTGTAACCATGTGCAACACCAGACATCCTCATGGATCCTGCAGATCCGAAGATCCGTGCCCAAACATTCTGCTTTGAGTGTTTTCTGAGTCATGTCAAATATTTCAAAGCACTGCTTCAAGATATAATTCCAGAAACATCAAAAATGCCCCTTTGTCCTCCAATTCACAGCAGTTGCTTAAAACAAAACCCAAAACCAAACCAAAAGAAAAACAAACAAACAAACATAACCAACCAAAAAAAAACCCCAAACAAACCCAAACCAAAAAGCAGCAAACCCTCAAAGCAGTAGCAATTGCTCCTTTCTGTGAGTGGTTACTTTTGCTCTTTCAACTTTCATAGACTGTTCAATATCTCTTATGGATGAAATAGGTGTTTGTACTTGCAGGAGGACACAGAAGGACAAAATTGTGCTATAAGTGTGCAACCACAGGCAACCAACAAAGCTTCTTTGATTTTCTGTCATATGTCATCTTGCTTCAGCACTTGTTTTAATCTCTGCTACTTTCCCCAGTGCATCCAAACATTTATGCCTTTGTTTCCCTTCCCCTTATATTCTTCTTGTTTTCTGGCTGAACTTCTGCTCTTGGAACCTTTGTGCCCTGATCAGCACCACTCTCTGAAGAAGCTTCATCTGCTTCTGCAGTGTGAGCTCCAGGGCTGGGGCAGAGCTGGTCTCTGCTCTAATTATGGCACCAGCTCTAACTATATAATTAAGTGTAGGCAACAAGGAGCAAGTAATACTCTCCGTTTATTTGCTTTGTGAGGAATCATACTCATCTGGGTCAAAATGACCTGACAGATACTTCTACATGCCATCTGTTTCTTTAAAACACATGCACTGCTTCTCAGTGCAATATTAACCCTTCTCCTTGTGTTTCACCACTTATCCTGGATTGCTCTTTGATGGGCCATTTTGCAGAGGCCCAACCCTGTAAAAGCCTTGACACTAGGAAGACACAAAGGCATTAAAAATGTTACAGTCTCAGGGGAGAGAGCCTCTCAGTGCATTCTGATCACTGGCATCATTAGTAAGATCACAAGGATTTGGAGTATGTCAAGTTGGAGAGGACCCAAGGATCACCAAGTCCAAATCCCTGCTCCGTGCAGCTCTACCTAAAACTAAACCATGGGACTAAAGGCACTGTCTGGACACTCCTTGAACTCTGACACCATTCTGAATTGTGCCTCACTAAATTCACGGGAATGCCATGTACCAGTGGTTTCTGAGCTGCAGGCTACAGAGTAATGGCTGCAATTACAGGGGGAGCATCTGTCCTCCTTTCATCCTTTTACTGGTGACACTGATGGCACTGGACATTATCCTCTGAGAACAACCTATATTAAGAACCCCCCAAGGCTGGGGTGTGCCAGACCTTGGCTGCAGTGTTGAGATTTCAGCATGTACAGTACCATCATAAAGCCTTTTTTAATGTATATTTGGCTGCATCTGAGAAGAACACACAGTGGTTGAAATCACATCCCTTCAAACAGCAGCTGTTCTAGATGTGTTCCTTTTTTCTCTGTGGCATCCTTACCAACAGTTTACCTGGTAAGGACACAAAAAAACAAAACAAAACAAAAAAACAACCAAACATTTAAAATTAAATTCCATTATTTTAGTTTTCTAGAATGACCATGTCTATTGACCAGGCATGCATTACAATGAGGGCTGCTTTGAGGAGCCAGAATTAGCCCAGATTTTGGGATCACAAGCTTTTCCCCAGCTCAAACAGCTTTGGGAAAAGAGAAACAGAAAAGGGTAACCAAAGAGTTGCTCTGTCAAGAAGTATTTTTGGATCTGTTGGCTGTGAGGCAAAGCCATAGCAACTACCACAGTCCCTGGCCTTCACCATGGGCAGTGGTTTTCTTCCTCTCCAGCTCTGCAGGTCGAGGTTGTCACAGTATCACTCTTCATGAGGCTGCTCTGTAACCAGCAGCACAGAAATACAAGGTGCATGGAAGTGAAATACAGCCCTTTAAAATGAGCAGGGAAACAGAATGAAGTTCTCCAAGCAGTGTAGCTGAGGAGGTGGGAATATGTGTGATATGTGTGGGAGCAGAAGGAGAAGGCATGTATTTTTAAGACAGTTTTACTATCAAAAGTAGAATTTTGTTTAATCTGCCCTCTCCTTCAGCATCCCATTCAACCAGTTGGTGCTACAGCACACCAGATTTGGGGTTTGCTCTTTTTCTCACCATCCTTGTATGTGTCTTCTACACTTTCTATATCTTTCCTCAAGTCTGTGTTTGTACTTTGCCTGTTTTTCTGTTTCTATCAGCTGTCTTCTCTTGTGCCTTATTTTTCACTCCCTCATTTACTTTCTCTTCTGTCTTTCTGACTTGCTGTGTTCTCCTGGCCTCTGTCCAGCTTTGCAGCAGTATTTGTCCTCATAGCATCTTGCAAGGTTTTCCTTGTGCAGATAGGTCTTTTCTTTTTCCTAAATTATTAAAAATTCTAGGCCTTTTCAGACTTCATTTTCAAGTGCAACATTTTCAAGTGTATATTTAAGACAGTCTCACCAACATCTGTTCATGTATTAAAAAAAAACCACAAACAACTCTTGCTGTAGAGGTGTTGGATAGAGAAACACAATTTGCCTAATAAGAAAGAAAAGCAGAAGGATTCTCTAGGGGAAACAACTTTGCCAAAACCAAAGATGTGATTTATAAACACATCTCCACCATTCCTCATTTTGGGAACAGTGACTCAGATCTCCCTAAACTAGGCACCTGGTGACTGATTGGCTGAATTACCCTCCAAGCTCTGCTGCTCTCTTACCCTCTTTGCTTACTTAGACACTTGGTTTCCATGTAGACATTTCCATGCAGACTCTTGTATTGTGTTGTCTGAACTTGAGAGTGAACCCTGCTCACAGACCACATCAAACTCACTAAATATCTCATTCCAGAAAAGAAAGTCTTTCAAATCCTAGACCTTTTTCACAGGTCAGGAACGAAGTGGCACACCAGGGCTCAATTCAGTTACAGACACAAAGGAATCTCATGCCCTCTGGGATGCACTGGGGTATCCAAAGATAACCAGACACATTTGGCAGATGCAGCATTGAACCTACAGGAGATGTCACCCTCAGGCCAGGGACGGTAACCCCAGACACCTCAGACACACACCTATGCTCAGTGGAGCTGCCCTGTGGGCACCTAAGGAAGTCTGTATTAAAATTAGATGATAATTATAAGCACCATATCTTGGCTTTGACTGCATGACCATCCTTCTCCTCCTCAGTCAGCACACACAGCTGTGCTGCTCTCACCTTCAAGGTTCTCTTGGAGGTTATTGCAGTTTCCCACTATAATCTAAGCCCCACTATAAGTAAGAATTTTTAATTGTGAGGCTGGTGAGGCAATGGCACAGAGAAACTGTGGTGCCCAGTTCTTGGAAGTGTTCAAGGCCAGTTTGGAAGGGGCTGGGGGGAACCTGGTCTAGTGGGAGGTGTCCTTGTCTATGGCTGGGGGTTTGAAATCAGATATTGTTGAAGGTCTCTCTCAACACAAACCATTCTATGATTTTATGATTTGATGTTATGAGGTATTGGGTTGTTTTATATTGTATATATATATGTATATGTGTATATATATATATATATATATGTGTGTGTGTATATATATATACATATACATAAAGTTATTTCAGCAATGTGTCATAAGGCTCAGATGATCTCAAAAAATACTTCAACCACGTTGACTTGGCCTGAAGCTGGATATGCAGCACTCCTGTTTTTCACAGACTAACAGCTGTAGGTATTTCCTTCACTCCCTTGCCTTTTTGAAGATGTGAGCCTTCCTATTTTTTTGTTCTTCATGTCATCCCATTCACACCTTATTTTTCTTTCTAAAACACTGTGCAACATCCCCAGTGAGCACCTTCCCAAACTGTTCTCCATAATTTCCCTTCAAAGCAGAGGCTACCCTCCTGCTCAGCCTAGTTGTTTGTTTCTTTGTTTCTGATAGCTCTATTCCCAAGCTTTCCTGTCAGAAACCCAGGGAAATGCTGACCATGGTGCAATGCTCTATGTCTCTCACTTTATGGAAAACAAACAATTATGGCCAAAATCCAGCCATGAGTTGTTAATGCAGAATTAGATACGTCTTGAAATTATCATTGTTGACAGGGGCTGAGTTTTCCCATACCAAGGTCCAACTACTCTTAAACTTGTGAAACGAGTGAAATTTGCACAAATTCAGTACTGGGCTGACATTATTTATTACTATAATGAGAGTGCAATAATCAAAGCATCCATACATATTCATAGAAAATTTTCAGAGTCTTTTGGAAAATAGTTTTTCTCTTTTGGCTCCCAGTTTACCAGCATCTTATTCCCAGTTGCAGTTGACATGTCCATCCCTTGGGCTGGCCTTTATCACCTCTTAACTGTCCTCATTCTGAGCCTCTGTGAGTCAATAGTCTCCAAAGATGGGCTTACGTTTTAAATTTTCATTCCTCTTTCTGTGTTTTTCTTTTTCCATCGAGTATCTTGGCTAGAGGAAGTCTTCAGCACTATGGAGATGAGCTCACATTTAATACTGATGTCCCTCCTCAAGCCAATTGCAAATGACTAGAGTGCTTTGATCTCCTGAGGGAGAGAATTTTCAGTAATTACTTACTTCAACCCTATTAATTCTCAAAGTAAAAGAAAGACTTATCTTGGACTCCAGGACTGGGGAAGCAGGCCCAGAAGCTGAGCCTTGAGGGGTTAAGAACACCCTTGTTAGGGTGTTCCTAACTAACAGTTAAGAACACCAGGTTGTTAGGCTGAAATATTTTGCTTGGCCTTCCTTTTGTGCTGCAGAGAACATACTCCTGGTCTGGCTCAGGCTTAATAAGTAGGGCTTCCCTTGTTAGAAATAGTCTGTAAAGCCACAGTCACCTGAGACTGGCAGCCCTGGGAAGGACTCTGCAGCGAGGTGGCTGCAGAGGGAGTGAAGGACAGCCAGTGCCCCAGATCTGCCTCTGGGAACAGTCACACTCGTCCTCCAAAGCTGGGACATTCTCTGATCCGCACCTTCCTTTCCCACCCGTGTGCTGGCAGCAGTCCCTGCTTTGCTGTTCACATGGGGGAAGTGAGAGTCCAAATCACAATCACAAAATCACCTCAATCAGCTGCCACTGCTGCTGATGTAGCTGAGCAAACTTCTCCCCGTGTATGGAAGGAGTGGCGGATCCCAGGAGCAGCCCAGCTCCAGGACCAGCCATGGGATGGGAGCAGCTTGAGGGGTTTTGCAGCTGTACCATGACAGCAAGGGGATGGGAGGAGTTACTGAGGTCTGGGCTACGGAGCTGAGGGCTACATTACTGTAAAATTAAGAAGAAATTATACATCAAACAAAGTACTTAATTGTAACTCAATATGAACTCTTTGATGTCCTTTGATTTATGTTTGTCAGCATGCAAAGTTTAACAAATTATCTCTCTTGCCTATGCCAAGTGTGGAGCTGTGCCTTTGATAATTTTTGGTATTTAGGACCCAAGCAAAAGTACTGGAAGGCCACAGTCTTGGCCACAGCTTGGAGACTGTGGAAGTAGACACTCAGAAACACATGAGAAACAGGGGCTGAGAGGGATTGTATGGAAAAATACAAGCCAGACCTTATATGTGACTTTTCCTTGGTGTTGGTGGGAGAATTTGCTGTCCTACCTGAGCACAGTGCATAATCAAAGAGTGGAAAGCACTGGGATGAAGAAAAGCCCTCAGGCATCCAAAGTATTAGATTAAATAAAATCAGTGCAATTTGCATTTTAAACATCTTTTGGGGGACTCTGTGGCTTGTGAATTGCTATATTGGATTATAAAATTGACTTGATTAAGTGTCTTGCACTCTGTGCAGCAGTCCAGTTTTTCAACTCACCAATTATAGAGAGCTTCTTCTCTCCCCTCTTTCATTCCACATGCAAAAACCCAAAGAAAAAAGCAAAAATCCAAACAAAAAAAGCAAAAAATCCAATCATGGAATCTAATTTTTAGCGTCCTCAAACAAGTATTTTTTTTCAAACACCTCCTTTTCCATAGCCAAGGAAAAAAGTTCTTACAAAAACATGCATCTCAGCCCTGTTTTCATTCAGTTTCAAATGATTGCAAATGTCACTTCTAGCATTTTTTAATTGGAGTGTAATGGGGCATCACTAGATTCTGTAACCTTGCAAATCTGGCCTTTATCCCCTCTTATCATTTCCCTTAAAGGTCGAATTCAGCAGGACCTATGGCTGTTTCTGTTAAGACCAAATTAGACCCATGGATGGAGAATAACATTAGATACCCATTAAACATGAGCAGTGCTCAATGTGTTCATGGTGCATTTTTCTCCACTTTACCATTCTCAGTCTCTGTGTGTTTGTGAGACTCACCTGTCTTGCAAAACCACAGTGCCCAACAGTGAAGGCAACGCTGTTTTAGCACTTGACTCTACTAATACCCAGTGTGAAATCTATACTGACGTTTAACAATCCCAAATTATTACATTCCAGCTGATCTGATTCCTTTTTTTTTCTTTCAAAAATCATCATTTCATCCAGTAGAATTTACTGTGAAGTCCATAACTATTCATGCCCTAACCAGCGTATTCACATCTTGGGGCTGTCCATAGCACCATTGCTTTCATGAATCTCAGTGTATCTGTTGATGGTTAAACTTGCTTTTCCAGAGCCACTAAGTGCTTTGCAATAATTCCAGAAATCATCTGAATTTACCTCAGTTCTCTCAGCTTAATTGTGCAGGAAGGGCTGGCATTATACACCCAACAATTTGGAGGGAAGGTAATCATAGAAGCGCTTGGGTTGCAAAAGACCTTAAAGATTATTCAGTTCCAGCTCCCTGCCATGGGCAGGGACACCTCCCACTATCCCAGGTTGTTCCAAGCCCTGTCCAGCCTGGGCTTGAACACTCACAGGGATGGGGAATCCCCAGCTTCTCTGGAGAACCTGTTCATATTTGGTTAAGATATTAAGTTTCAGTGAAAACAAGCGTTGTATCCATTCTGTATAAAGGGAAGCACCTACAATACCCTTTAAACGATATCTTTTGGTATTTTAGGGGTAAAATAGTGTAAAAATACTTTAAATTTCCCATCTATTCAAGTTATTTTAAAATAATTTGCAGCATAAAACCAGATAATAAACATGTGATGATGAACTTTAACAAACTACATGGATCTTATGCAGAAAAAAATAGTTAGGTGTTTTTTCCTAACCAAATCAACAACAACTCAGCAACTGAACTTCCTTGTGGAAGTTAATCTACTTTGTTCCCTGCTCAATTCTATTTGTGAGCTTTCCCAAGTAAGCCACCTGTAAGAAATATTTGTCTAGCAAACTTAATGTTGTTTTCTGTTTCCATTCTCCTCTCCTTGTTAACATTTTGTGGGCATTGCAAAGTGAGTCTGAATAGCTTCAGTTCCTTTGTAATTGACTTGTTAACAGTTAAGTTCAGAGACTCCTTCTGTGGAGTATCTGATAACTGTGTCCCCTGCTGGGGTCTCAGCACAGGGAGGATGTGAAGGTGTTGGAGTGAGGCCAGAGGTGGAATATCACCAGGAATATCAGAGGGATGCAGCAGCTCTGCTATGAGGAAAGGCTGGCAGAGTTGGGATTGTTCAGCCTGGAGAAGAGAAGCTTCAGGGTGACCTGACTGTGGCCTCCCGTTACCTACCTGAAGGGAGCTGACAAGAAAGATGGAGAGGCACTTTTTACAAGGGACTGGAGTGACAGGGCAAGGGGGAATGGCTTCAAACTGAAAGACAGCAGGTTTAGATTGGCTATTAGGAAGAAATTCTTCCCTGTGAGGGTGGTGAGGCCCTGGCACAGGGTGCCCAGGGAGGCTGTGGGTGTCCCATCCTTGTAAGTGTCCAAGGCCAGGCTGGATGGGGCTCTGAGCAGCCTGGTCTAATGAAAGGTGTCCCTGCCATGAGCTGGAACTGGAGGATCTCATATGAGCTCACACCACATTTCCTGCCCCCTTTCTCCACTCCTGTGCACTCTGCACAGAGCCAGCCTATGACAGGGTCAAATAAGGGTGGGGACAGCAGAGAGAATTTGGAATGGCACAGCTGTTCCTTTGCTTTGTGAAGTTCTAGACAACACCATTAGAAATAGGCAAAGTGGGTTGGGCAAAGTAAAGGCTGGCTGAGTTGAATATGAAGATTTTATTAAAAAACACAACTTTGTGAAGAACCACATCAAGTGCTCACTGTACCCCCAGAGCCTCATGACCTACACTTGTTACACTCCAGCAAGAGTTTGTGCTCATGCTAAAAGACACTTCCTTCTTCAGCATAATTTCTGCTTATGTTCAGATATTTTATGCATCGGAATTCTCCACTTAATACCAAGGAGAAAGAGAGAGAGTTAAAGAATTTTTTGACTTAGAAACCCAAAGTCTGCTTCTGAATATTCTTGATTGGTTGGGCAAGTTGCTGGTGCTATTAATTTTAATGATGCTCCAAGACCAGCAGAGGCATCTCCTGTTTCTGAGCATCCCTAACAGAATGTGAGACCCACCTGCCCTGGCTCTGTCACCCTGAACAAGCACACCTGCACCAGAGTGTCCCTCTGCGCTGCACAGCCCAGCTAGGAGAGAGGAAGTCAAGTTTTAAGAAGTTGCTTGAAAAGTTAAATTTTCTCAGCAGTTAGCAACACAGAAGATAAACAAGAATATTACTAAGCTTTGTAGCCAGTACCTGGTCATTTTACCTTGAGAAGTAATTATAAGTGATAAAATAAACTTTCCTAGCCTAATTTTCTTACCCAAGTGGAAAGTAAAGAGAAAATACAATACCTGGGCTCTTCTTACTGGTTTTTGAGCCTTTACTGACTCCAAGGGTATTCATACTTATTATCATAGAACATAGAATCATTAATGCTGGAAAGGACCTCTGAGGTTACCAAATCCAACTGTGAATCTACCACCACCACCACCATATTCACCACTGAACCATGACCTCAAGTGCCATTTCCACGTTCTCTGAACATTTCTGGGGGTGGTGACTCCATCACTCCCCTGGGCAGTCTGTTCCAGTGTTTGTCAACCCTTTCCATGAAGATTTCTTTTTCCTGTTATCTAGTGCAAACCTCCCCTGGGGAAACGAAAGGCAATTTCTGTATCCTAGGAAAGATAATCTAATCTGGCCTTAAATACGACCACTGTAACAAAGCAGCCAAGGACATGCTTTGATTTTGGATAGTTTGGCTTTGGGCTGTCTCCAAGCCAGCTTTCAGTAAGCTTATATATGTAGCAAATGTTTTATAGGGAAAAACAGCCCAAGAATACAAAATTGTTTACCACAGAGAACATCTCAAAAGTTTTAGAATCAAAGATGTTTGCTTTCCTAACTTCAATGTTATTCATGACAACTATCACCAGAATGGCCATATTCATAATTTTTATTGAAAAACTGGGGGAATGGGAGTATGACAGTTATAGACAAAGACTAGGAAACTAAAATTTATAAGAAGAACACAAAAATATAGGATGATTTCTCACAAATTACTTTTCTAGGGAAAAATACAATCAATCATAATTTTCAGTCTGGCTTTGTTAATATTTCCAGTTTTAATTATGCACAGACCAGAAGGCTAATCAGGGAAGAATCCTACCTGCTAATGTGTGATCAGAGGAGACAGCTTGTCCTAAGTGGTGACAGTGAGTGACAGTGGTCTAGGAAATTAACAGCTGTCTCTACATATAGAGAGACAAAGTCATAATTAAAAGAGGAAAGCAAATAAAATAAGAACTTCTGTTGGCTATATTTCTTCATCCAGTGCAGGTCTATTTGTGGCATTCAATTAAAAGTGTAAATCAGTGCTACTGCTTTGCTAAAATTACAATACAATATTTCTTGTGGTGCTGCATTGGATTTAACATTGCTCTGTTCCAGCTTGCCAAGGTCATCAAAAGTAAATTCTGAAAAACCAAAGATCCCCTCTCCTAAAAACAACTGTTTCCTATGGAACAGAACCTTGAAGGGATAAAATTCAATGCAGAAAGTGTGAGAGACTTTCACAGTGCTACACTTTAATATAAATTGAAATAACATATCTCAGGAGGAGGAAGAATAGGAAATCAAAGAGGTTTGTGAGACAATGGTGACAAGAGGTTTGGCTGCTTTTCTGGTTTTTCCTGAGAGGTGATTCTTCTGGGAGCCCTTGTGACTTTGGTTTTGGGAAAGGGGAGTACAGCTTGCAAAAGGAAGAGTTTGTGGAAAACATAACAAAATTAGTCTGTAAGCACATGCTATAGGCAAATAGTTTTCTCCACAGGAGGCCAATTTAGCTCCAGAAATGTGGAGTCTATGCATTATTTATCTGCCAGAACACAGAACCTAAAACTTGGTGGGAGATAGATGACTTGGGCTTGTATGAAGGTACTCTAAGATCACAGAAGTCACAGATTACAAGATAGGATGTTGCAGGGGGAAAACCTACTTAGGTGTTTAAGCTAAGTCAGAATAGAAGCAGTTTATTCATTTTTTATCAACGCATGATGAACTGACAAATGGAGAACTGTCTGCTCAGAGTCAGGACCAGCCGTGTGACAGATGATCACAGGACAGGACACTTACAGATGTTAACTCCTACAGATTTCCAGCTGTGCTGTCCCCCACTGGCTGGGTACCACATCCCTGCAGCATCCCAGGGGGGATGTTTGGCCCAGCCTGGGCAGGCTGGTGATGTCACAGGGCAAATTCTGGCAGACCCAAACCAGGCCCACTCTGCTATTCCTCTCCCTTCAAGATCACTCTACTACAATACAAATTTTCATGCCACTCCTTTAGTTCTATTTGGGATGACTCTTCATTTCAGAAATCCTTTTATAACTCACCAGTTACTGTTTCATATGATTGATGGTCATCTTCTTTCTTAACATGATGAATTGGGGGCACATTGACCTCCAGTTTGTGTGTTTTATCCACGGGCCCTGTGTGCTCTGACACTTGAGGCAAACAGGGACAATTGTCCAGGCTGTTTGCCATGTGGGCTGTGCAAGCTCTCCCATAAAGGATGACAGCCACATCTCCTTAAACTGCATCTCTGGCTTTGAATTTTGATACTCCAATTTTGATTGTTGTACTTACAAGATGTTGAAAGAGGCCATTTGCTCTCATAGTTTCCTGCTTGAGTTCCCAGTGGTCTTTTCCCCTTGAAGTTTATTCCTTGCATATAATAAGTCTTCCTTTTTTCATGTCTCTGTGTTTATACTGATAAAATTGTCTTTAAATTTAGCTGCTTATTCTATCCACTGCCTGTGGGCTGAAGCCATAAATCTCTAACAGCCATAACCAGAGCATCTGGCAGCCATTTTACATTTGGTTCACAGGAAGAAATTGCAAAGGAGACTTATGTGTTAAGCTCTCTCCTTGAAAACGTGCAGTTATTCCCTTTGTTTTGAGTAGAAAAGGAGGATATAAATGATCCTAGGTGTCTCAAGAAAATATTACGGGGCAAACTGTATATTCCTTGCCCATGCAAATCACATTAGTGAGAGTTATGGATTAATTGGTCCAATCCCCATATAATTTTATCACATTTTCTTTGCTCCTTCCCTGCCATATAACCTCATTAAACAGCTCTCTTTGCCATGTTGAGAGAGAAAGAAGTAGCTGCACATAACTTTGGTTATGTACATAATGAATTTGAATAGCTAGTATTGTAGAAATAAATACAGATAGTGATCTCTCTATTAACATTCTCTGTACACAAAGACAAATGAAAAGACAATGTCATTAGGATCCCAAAGAGAGTCAGTATTGACTGAAGGATAGCAGCTAAACTAGGAGCAGGGGCTGTAGAAAGTTTTAACTTGCTTTTCTCAGACTTCTGTACTGTGATCAGATTTTTTCTGCAGTACTGATGTGTATCTTTTGGCAGGCCAGGCAAGGAGTTGTAGTATCATGGGAGCTATTTACAAGTGTAAAAGTGTACACAAGAGAGGATACAAGTGTATCCTCAAGTATGTTACTGATGTGCTAACACAATTTCATGGACCCCAGTGGACTGTATTATGTTTCACACAGTTGAAGCATGGTGCAGCTGGCAGTAAAATACACAGAGACCTCCACTTGTTTGGGCAAGTTTATTAGTTTCTGGGCTCAGCTGACTCTACCTGCTGCTCCCTTAATATTTCTGCAAGCATTAGTGAATTGAAAAGCTGACGGGAGTGTCTGGCCTCACTTGGAGCTCAGGCGGCTCACGATCGATGCTTCGGTGCTGTTGAGATGCCACATGCTGTTGTGCTTCCATCACTATGTCAAAAATCATCTTGCAGATGTCTTTTTACTTCTGTGAGGCTTAGTGCAAGGCTCACCAGGGGTGGGGAGTCTTGCTCTTCAGTTCTTCTCATCCCACTTCCGATAAAGTCAGTTTTGGCTACTGAGCTTGCAAGAGATAAGCAAATCCTTGGGCCTGAGGGACAATTACCTATCGTGAGGTCTGCTTTTTAATTAAGAGGACTGAGAAGCAGTGACCTTGCTGTACTTTCTCTGTACAAGTGCAGAAGTAGGATTAGTGATGCACTCTTTTGGGACATTACCTTAATTTGAGGGAATCTTGCTTTGAAATGAGCATCATCCAACTTCAGCTGGTTTCAGTTTTGTACACCCAGCAGCTCAGGACACATCATTTACCCTTTACCCAAAGGAAGCAGAGCCTTCTTCTTACGTAGGTGGGTGAACATGTCTGTGAGATTGGCATCTTCAGCTGGGGCCTGGTGCTAGGAAGGGGGCTTGTCAAAGTGTGAGGTGTGCTTGTCACAACACTGGGCTGGCTGAGGAACCTGACTCCTCATGAAAAATAAATTAACACAGACACATCCGACTTCACAGGAAACCTCTTCTTTGTGCTCAATTATATGTGGTGGTTGCAAATGAAGTAGGGGAAATATTCTATAATATATGGTCAAAACAACATGTTCAACCTAATTTTTGAAGAGCTAATGGGAAGTGAGCTAAGCCACAGATGAGACACCACAGCCCATCCTCAGGATTGACAGAAAGTGTGTGGCAAGTCTGCAGTCAGGGAATGGGGTGTGCACTTCTGACTGCACCCTGATCCCAAGAGTCCCAGACTAGGTTTGAGCCAGGCAGCTCAGCCAAGGCTGAGGAAAAGCTCATGCACAAAACACACTTCCCAGGCTGAGGCAGTTTGTGTCACATTCTCTGGGAATACATCCTATGTGATTGTGGAGGGAGACCTTAACTGCCCTTTGAAAACCTCCACCCTGATGGCTGATATCAGTAATTTATTCTGCATTATCCAAGCCCTATCCAGCCACTGCTTATAGCTGGATCCTATCACCCTGAGTGAGTGCTCTAGTGAAAAGCACTGGTGGTAAAATATCTTGAGTAAAGCTTTTGACATGTGATTGCAAAGCATTTTCTGTGATTGAGAAAAATACAGGCTGGATGAATGGGCTTAAATGGGCTGGATATTAGTTGGATTACCAGGCTTAAAGTGCAGTAATCAATAGTTCAGCATCCAGCTGGCAACTACTAAGTGGAGTACAATAGGGAGTGATTCTGGGACAATATTATTCCACATCTTTATCACTGGCCTGAATGATCAGACAGAATGCATCTTCAGCAAATTTGCAGGTGAAGATGCAGTGTGTGGAAATATGTCAAATGACAGTAAAACAAGGAACTTGATAAACTTGAGCCTGGGAACAACAGAACTCTCATGATGTTCAGAAATAAAACAACACAAAATTCTGCACATGGCTCTTTCAAACTGCATAATTGGCTGCAACAGCAGTAAACTTCTCTTGCTTGTTTATAGGAAATTCACACCTTCAATGTTGCAATCTGCTTTGGGTCACCTATTCAAAAGGTGATTGGAAAAACTCTTGCAGAGTGCTAACAAAGTTGTCAGGGTCTTAGAGGATACAACTGTCAAGAAGAAGATGGGGGAGTTTGTTTAACTTGGAAAAAGGAATCCAAAGAAGAATCTAATTGCAGACCACTTGAAAAATTTTAAAAGGGATGGAGCCAAATTCAGCTCAGTAATAGTGACTGGTAGTAAAACATTCAGCAATAGCCATAAAGTGCAGCGTGGGTGGTTGAGGCTGGTTAGTAGGAAACCCATTTTCACTAGGAGGGTGGTGCAGGCCTGGAACAGCTTCTTGAGAGAAGCTGTTGAATTTCCAGTTTCTGGGGTTCTCAAAATCCAACCAAGCAATGTCTAGTTGGCATGATTTGGTGTCAGCAACAGCTCTGCTTGAGGTTGGATGTTGGATTAAGTCCCCCTGGAGGTCTGTTCCAGCCTAGGTTTCAATTATTTGCTCCCCAAAGGTGTGTTGACCACACAGATATGACAAACACTAACCAAGAACGTTTCATTTTCCATCTCTCTCTAGTGGCTGTGTTAGGTAATGCTGGCAGAGTTACCTTTTGTAGTCACTATGCCATAAAGTCCTTCATACAATGGAATCACAGGAAAAGCTACTGGATCTGAAGGCATTTCTGGAGGTCCAGTCCAAACTCCTCAAAGAACTATCTTCAAAGTAAGGTCAGATTGCTCAAGGTTATTCAAATCTTGAAAATCTCCAACCTTATCATCACAGAATCATAAAGTTATTAAGGTTAGAAAGGACCTCTAATGTCAAGTCCAAGAGTTAACCCAGCACCACCGTGTTCATCACTAAACCCTATGCCCAAGTGATAGATCCACACACTTTCTGAACATTTCCAGGGCTGGTGATTACACCACTTCCCTGGGCAGGCTATTCCAATGTCTGACCAACCTTTCAGTGAAGAAATTTTTCCTAATATCCAATTTAAACCTCCCCTGGCACAACTTGAGGCCATTTTTGTCAAGCTGCTCCAGTGTTTAACATTTTTATGAAGAATATATTGAAAAAAAATATATTGTAACTTCTTCCTGCTGTCCATTTTCACTGTGTCTCTCTGCAAAAAACCTGTTTCTCCTGTCAGTCACTCATTAGGACATGTGAGACTTCAATGAATCCCCCCATTACCTTCTGTTTCCTGGCTGAATAAACCAAACACCTTCAGCCTCCCCCTCTAAGCTGTGTGCTCCAGATCACTACAGCAGCACACTGCTGAATTCTGTTCTGTTTGCTTTCCCCCGGGACCTTTCTTGCAAAGCTTCTTTCTAGCCAGTGTTTGAGTAGCAACCCTGTCCTGCAGGTGATCAGTTATTCCCCCAATTTTTTGCAATTTGCTGTAATCCACAAATTTGCCAAATCGACCCAGTTTATCTGCAATTTTTCTGTTCAGCCATCCAGCCACACCCCCTTGTTCTGCCTGCAAGGACACCGTGGGAGACTGGGAAAGGACTTGCTAAAGACAAGGGGGAAAAACACCCACTTCTGCCCCGTCATTCTCAGAGCCCATCTTCTCCCCACAGAAAGCAATCGGGTCAGGACAGCAAGATTTAACCCTGGTAAATCCAATTGAGCTGCTCCCAGTCACCTTCACATCCTTCATGCACATGGAAACGGCTTCCTTGGAGACTTCCTCCAGCAATCCCTCTGGCAAGAGCTGAGACTGACAGTCAGTTCCCACTTGACTTTTTTCAGGTGGGGGAAATTTTTACNTCCACCGGGAAACCGCGACAAGCACAAGCTTTTAAAAGTGACAGAAAGTAGCCTCAGAATGAAGCTGGCCAACTCCCATAGCACCACAAAAAACATGTACTATAGAATTAAATCTATAATTATATTTTCTAAGGGAGCTCAGAAATATCTTTCCCTTAGTTAGATCTTGCATAGAATTAAGTCAGCAGATTCAGAGCAGGGAAGTTCTCCCCCCTCCCCTTCCATATCACAATTCTTCAAGTAATATTTTCTAGCTATTACTAAGAAATAAAGGAGGATATAAGGGCTAAAAATAAAACCAAAAGAGTTTAATTTTAAAAAATAATCAGAATTTCAGAACTACATTGGAGAATGCAAAGTAGGAAAACCTTTGGAGAGAGAAAGAATAACGTTCTCCTGGAAAATATTTGGAAGCCAAACTGAAAGTGAGCAGCAAAATAAACTGACCCATGAGCTCCTGTTGGCTTCCAGCAGGCAGCACATCTCCCTTTATTAGAGGAGTAAGAGAAGAACAGAGGAGCTGCCCTTGTTGCTCCTTTTGCATAGCTGCCAATGGTGCAGCAAAGTGTTCCTAAGTCTCCATGCTGCACAGAACTCAGATTAAAACCAGATTTCTTTTTAATTTTCACATCTTTTTTTCCCATCTTCTGACTATTCCTATTTTATTTCTCCCCTTTTCTGTGAAATTTGTTGATTTTCTTTTTCCCTGAATTCTTTATACTCTGCTTCTCTTCACTATATTTATTTTTAATAGCTTTCCTGGCATGCTCTTTGGTTATTCTGTGGTACCCAGAATATTCTGGGTACAGGGATATTCTGTGGTATCTCCAGCACAGCTTTCCACCTGCTGGCTTATCCTCTATTTTACAGTCTCCAGACATACAGACTCATGGGGCACTAATGCAGATAAACTTTATTGCATGCCTGGAGCTCCAAGGCATTAATGTAACACAAAAAAATAATACTGTGCCATAATGGTAAAGAAAATGTATTTCTATTACAAGGGAAAGTTACTGAGACAGTTTCTTAAGGCAACTTGCAAATTCATCAGTTGGAAGACCCTGCAGTTAGCTAGCCAATCTTCAGGTCTGGATAGTCAGAACTAGTGAAACACCTCTGACTATTTCTGCACAGTCTCTTTTCCTGATTGTTCACAGAGCAGAAAATTCAGTCAGATCCTTGTTATCCTGTCTTGATTTCTGCCCAACTTCCAAACAACTCTACTTTTGTTTCCCATTGGAAACAGTTTTATCAATCCCCCCTCTACCTCCGGAGCTAAATCCCCTCTGGGATCAGGTCTGAAGTTCATTGCTCACTCTGCAGCGTGTGCTCACAGCCATGAGCTGCAGCCATCCTCACTCCCTGGCGCAGAGGGAGTTGCTGCCCTGTTCCCTGAGCACTGCCAGGATTTATGTGAACGATCTCTCTCAACGCCTTCTGCCTCATTTTAACACCAGCCTCGGAGATGGAGACCCACACTGATGAGAAACATCCCTGCCATGTGTCAATATTCTCCTTTTTGAGATTCTCTTTCAGTTCCTGCTCTCTTACACATCAAACTTCAGGAATGGACAGTTCATGCCAGACCTGCCAGGGCTCTTTCATTCGGTGAGGCACAAGTGCATCAAGTGCATTCGGTGAGGCACAAGAGCTGCTCCTGATACCAGCAGCATGTTAGGTTTTCAGACACCTTCAGCTTGGTCTGTCATGCCAAGTATCCACATAAACACCTGGGAGCCAGCTTTATTGCTTCCCCACCTTCAAAGATCTCCTCTATATGATAACTGCCAAAAACAAGGCAAGTTTTAAGCTCTGCCAGCACAACAGTCTCATTCCAAAAGGCTTTTGTGTTGGAGATGTGTGGTTTCTTCTCTCATACTGGGTTATAGATACTTGCAGGGCAGGAAACCAGGCAGCATCTGGCAAATATGAAAGTTGGGGCACCTGAATCAAAGTGGTGCTAATGTCCTCTGCATGTCACATTACCTGACTCAGCAGGGAGACTCAGTCAACATTTCAGTGTGTGTGGAAAAATTTGTCCTGCATGCTCAGGTACAGGATGGATAAACACGGCTTGTCTGGGCAGCCATCCACAAAGCTGCACATCCATCACAGCTCTGCTGCTCCCCTTGACTGCTCCAGAGCCATGAAATCACCAGGCTGCAGAAAGCCTCAGCTCCTTCACCAGAGCACCAGTCCCAGCCCCTGTCCCTCCCAGTTCCCTGGTGTTTGTTAAAAAGCCTTTCTGCAGCCTTTCCTCCAACCTCCTCCCATGGCACAAGCAGCCCATGGGACATGCAGGGAGAAACAAAACTCAGAAGCTTCCTCCCTGTGCCCAGATCCCTGAGGATCTAAATCACTGCATGTGCTCTGAGCTCCTCCACCACTCAAAGACTGTGGCAGGAAGATCCTCCCATCCATAGCTCTCAGATGATGGGGATGCAGGAACCTGTAGAACCATCAAGTGCTAATGCCAGGTGCTAACACAGGGGAAGAACTGGAATTGGCAAACCTTCCTAGCAAAGGGTTTCCTGCAACAGTCAATGTGTTAAATACCAAAGAAACAATATTTGACTCCAGCAGGAAATACTTGTTTTATAAAGTAAAATTCTTTTTTTTTTTGCAAGAGAGATACAGCGGTTCTCCAGCCTCTTCTGATTTCTCAGAGAATCATAGGGGGCTGTTTCCATTTTCTGGTGATGCTGATTTCAGGTGATGCTGATTGTTTTTCATCTTCCCAGAAATATGTCTGCTAAGTTCTGTCATCCCCTTGATGTGCAGTTTCTTGGCATCACTGCCCAGCAGAATGGTTTAATGAGAGGGAAGAGCTGGAGTTACCCACTGGCACCTGCTCTGTCCTTCTCCCACTTCTTTTTAGATTGAATGAACTTCTGTTATTCCAGATATTAAATTGCTCTGAATTTTACACTTGGCCAATTCTATTATTCTCTCTTTGCATTTTTTTTCAAAAAACAGTTGGCCACTCTAAAAAGGTCTTACACTCTTTGCATGGCATATAGGTTATACACTGTGCACAATGAATTTAGTGCACAAATACCCAATCAGGTCAGCAGAAACCAGTAACTGGGAATTGGAATATATATAAAACAGCCAAGAGTGCCAGTGTCATTAAAGAAAACCCTGGTGCCAGAACAGGGACCACAACCAAGGGTGACAGTGCAGCCAAGGAAATGTCCCCAGACCATGAAACAGTGATGGAGTCACAAATACCAGCCCTTTGGTGTTTCTTCACCCCCACGAGGAGTCTCCTTCCCCCATGGAAAAGTTGTAGGTCAAATGTAAGAATGGAAGAGGGATGGGGAATTGTGGGGTTTAGGTTCTGGAGCTGTGACATTCCACAGTTCTGCTCACCTGCAGCAGCTCTCACCTGTGAGTGAGCATCCTGCCACTTACAACCCACGTGAAAGGCACCAGGACAGTGTGAAGGACTCCGAGGAGCTGGATCAATAGATCAATGCTCAGCAGCAGGAGCAGCAGGGTGGAAGGGCTGGCTGCTCTCACCCGCAGTGCAGGTGATGCTTTGCTGCCTCCTCGGCAGCTGCCCAAAGCAAGGGAAGGCTCTGCTCCCCACCTAAACTGTCTCAGACCTCACAAAACCTTTGCAGCACCCGAAATCCACACGGAGCTTGCTGATGTCACTCAGCTCTGTACTCTTCTCCTTTCCCCAAACCTGCAGCAAGCCCTTCCTTTCTTCCTGAACCAAGTCTGCTGCCACAGCAAAAGTGAGTTTTGTCATCCTTTGGATGTCATTCTAAGGCAGTTTATCTCATTCCTGCCTGCAGTGCTGAAAAGCCTTGAAATGGCTCCTCTCCAAAATGAAGCTAAAAGGGTATTTTCCTCTGCTGAGGAACAGAGTGAAAGATTACTGAATGGCTCCTGCAATTTGTGTTGGTTTCAGCAGGGTGGCTGCTTGAAGGGAGTCCTTTTGCCACAGTCCCCTTCAAGGGCAAGGAACCTCTTTGCCTGTGTGTAGCCCCAAACTCAGACAGACTGGGCCTCCCCAAAGTCAAATCCCACAAATTAAAGCATTTGTAGGCAATACAACTCGAAACCTGAATGGAGAGTCAAATGCTTTTGCTTCTTCAATCAATTCTTTTTCCACTACATTGTACTGGATCTTATATAACTACTATTTGACTAGATAAAATCCACCTAAAATGTTAAGTTGAAGGAATGGAAAAATATTCTTTATGACAGATGAAATATTTTTCCAACCTTTAGAAAATGAATCTGAAGTGCATTGTTAAAATACTTCTAATTCTGAAAATGTCAAAACTACTCTTTCAACAATTTCTCCTTGCTTTTCTCTGGGTTTTTAAATGAAATTTCACCAGATTTTCTGAAAAACAAAAACCAGTAAAGTCAGTATTTTTTACCAGTCTTGCTTACCTTAGAGTTTTTCCACCTGATCAAGACAAAATGTGTTGTCTGCTGATTTCAAAGGGGACTCTGTTATGAAGCTCACTGGAGCCCGTTTTTGAGGCCAAATACTAACAGTGCATACACATTCAGTTAATATTTAAAGAGTGACTTCCTGGTGCTAAAAAATACTGAAGCAAAGCATCACAATCCTGCTGTGTGACAGGCCAGTCTTGCAAGAAGGGCTGCTTCCAAGTGACACTGCACAAGGGCTCGCAGATTATCACCTGACACGAGTAATCAGGTTGGAAAATTGCTGCTACTGTAATTGAGCTGTTCAATTGCAATTTTGATGGAGTTATCTCCTCCTCCTGGCCCAGGAGGCAGAGGAGCAGTCAGATCCTTGTTCTTCACATGCACCTAGCATGGAAAGCTGAAGTGCTGCTGCTTTGTTTCCCAGAAATTAAAGCTGATCTTCTGGGGAAAAGTGTCACTAAAAGATGCATGGAAATTTATCTATGAATCCAGAGGAGACTCTCAAAGTGAATATGTCTGAATCAACCAGTATTGGGACTGATGTTCCATTGGCTTCCAACCTTCTTTGCCTATTCATAATTTCTAAAAGCTTGGTATAAAAGAATCTGGAAAGAGAAACTTGTTGGGAATTTTTATTTGGTGGCACCCTCCTCTGGCAGTTGCTCAGCCATCTCTGGCTGTAAGGATCAAAGCAAATGAGAACCACAAACACACTGAATCTGATGGTCTGCTTTAAAAATTCAACCAGGTCAGTCAATTGATCATCACATTGCACACATCAAAGCACTACAGCATTACTAGTTAAAACTATTTTGCAGCTCTTCCTTGAAAAGCAGCTTGATGGTCAGAGTGTATCAGGACAACAAGCTTGTCTCCCCTGGCTCTGCAACACAAGCATAACCTCAGCCTTTCAAAGTACATGAAGCCCTATGCATGCAGTTAATTATAAACAGCGTTGAAATGGAAGCTTAAAAATGGAAGGTCGTGTTCCCTCCATCTGAACATTAAATCCCTTCAAGATCAGTCTGCCCTAGATAGAAGTGACTGCATTCAGCTGTGTGGTATCTGTATTACAAAATGTTCTTTGAAACGATCAGGTGGTGAAGGGAGTTTGACTTGTTCTTTGCCAGAGAGACAAAGCAAAGAGAAAGGGTTAGGCACACAGCCTGTGCTAAGTGCTCAGCCAACAACACAGCCGTGTTTGTCAGAGCTGCCTGGCCCCAGGGGTGTCCAACGGGGAGCTCGCTTTATCCCCCTGGAGATGGGATTCCAAGGAAGGGCAAAGCCCATGAATCGTGGGGTATAATGCCTGTAGCCATTCAAATACACATGCTGGACTTGCTGGTATGCCAGGGACCACTGGTAGGATTTATCACAGCCACCCCACTTTAAACTAATATTCAGTCACAAATGTAAAATACTGTGAGTCAGAAGCCTTTGCTAGTTTTCTGTCATTGCAAATTGACACTGGCCAAAATCCTTTGATTTTCCCCAAAGGTCAACAACCAGCAGAAAGCCATGCCAACCCTGACTCCAGATCATCCCTGGAGAAGCATTGGCTCTGCTTCCCCCTGCTAGGGTTGTCAAGCATTGGAATGGTTTGCCCAAGGATGTTTTGGAGTCACCATCCTTGGAAGTGTTTAAGAAATGACTGAACGTGGCATTTAGTGCTATGGGGAAGGCTGTTCAGTCAAAGAACTCAGTGATCTTGAAAGTATTTTTCAACCTAACTGATTCTATGATTTGCTTTCTGCCCATGTTACCCTGGTCAGTGTCAGCTGTTTCTCTTGGTGTTAACCTGCCGAAGACAAATCCTGTGAACCAACCCCAGCAAATGTCGGTGCAAACAGCTTCTCTTCTGGTCTGACTGTGCCACAGCAACCAGCTCCCAAAGGACTGTTCCCTCTCACTAGAAGCTCTTTGCACCAGCTTTGTCTGGAGCCTCTGAGTTGTTGAGGGGGTCTGGGGTCTGCCCAGGGTCCACCTACACCTCCCATGTTAAACAGCACCAGCCACCATCAGAGACTGTGGGTGCTGCCTGGCATCAGCTGTGCAGCACAGACACTCTGGGTTTGTGAAAATAAACCTCTTCCTGAGATTCAGCCCCGTTCAAACCAGTTCAATCCACTCTTCCTGACTCCAGAAAGTACCCTCAATTATCTCTTGGGTGAGCTGAGTAAAGAAGCTGCTGCTCTTGCTTCTTGTGGAGAAGGGATCAGATGGCTCTTGGCATGGCCACCTGAAATTGCAGCCAAATACTTTTCTTGGGGTTAAATAATATTTTTTTTGTTCACATTTATTTCTGGCTTCAATGAAAACCAAAATGTGTCATTCCTCTTCAGTTTACTCTTTGTATGGTGTTTCTAAGAGTGGTGAGGTCTGCTTTAGACCTTGGATTGATCTGTGTGTGCTGTACATACGTAGGATTAGTTGGGAACCCTTGGAGACTGTTTTGACCTTCAGCTGCAACACCAGACTGTCCTGTATCTCTCCTTCCACCCTGAGAAACACAGCAGTACCCTTTCCAGCAGAAGCCTGTGCTTTTGGAAGCATGCAAATCCCATCCAGACAGCAATCAAGTGCGACCAGTGAAAAGCTCCCTTGCCCCTTGTGCAAAGAGTAACCATCACCTCTCTGGCACAGAGCAAGGCCAGAGCCTAAAGGAATATGTGAATATTCCCAAATGCTGCCTTTTAAAAAATGGAAACAGCGTGAAGCGCATTCCTGACACAAATCAGCACAAAAGCAACTCTAAAACAATGATGAAAATTTGTGATTCAGATTATGCAGGTACATGGGAATCAGTAGGATTAGATACCTTGACAAGGAAAAATAGTGCTGATACCTTTTGCAAAACTATTTTTTGCAACTTCTGCTCATATTCAATAGAAGTTGGTGCAACTCCTGTATTACAGTCTGATCAGAGAGGCAAGAAAACTATAAAGGATTTTACTGACTGGTCCCCCAAGGGCTTGGAAGAGCATCAATTTTACTTGGGCAAGCACATTTTGCAGAGTCAGGGCTCTGCTTTTTGGACCTTGTTGGCTGTTTAGCTTTACTCTCTCTCTACTTTCTGCTCTTGGCCAAAATTGTAGTATGCACTTCTCATCTAAAATTCCAGCACCATATTCATCTGATAAGAATGCAAATGATAAAGAAGGTGCCATGAAATAAATCTAGCAAATCTGGCAAAAATCAGAATTGATAACGTGGGAATTGATAACATACAAGCTTAATCCATCCCTCTTTGAGTCTCACTGTCATTTCAAGGCCCAGCTGGGGTGGTTAAATGGGATGGCTTTTAGGTTGGGTGAAGTTTATGAGAAGAGATTAATAAGTATCTGTTGATTATATCTAAGCAAAGACCACTACAGTACACTCATCCAATACTTTCCAATGGCACATGGATTTTATGACAGTATGTGTTAAATGATATAATCTTAAATCAAGATAACAGTAGGTTCTTAGTTAGAAGAGATCTGATTTTTGAAAATCTCTTTTATAAAAAGTCTCAAGTGAGAAAGGATGATTAAAACCCATCCACCAAGCGATCAACACAACAGAAGAAAATCCAGTTCTTTTATTTTTTTTTTGTCAGCTCCTAAATTGCCTGTCTTCATTCTATTTCCTACTCCATTTCCCATCAGACACTGTGAGCTTACACTCAATGGCATCATGAGACTGGAGGTAATTCCAGGACAATCGAGGTGTCTTCTCCTCAGTCCTTCAGTGCCATCCAGCCTGAAGGTATTTGTGTTGTCAGAGGCCGGGAAGAATGTGCAGATGCCTACAATTTCCTGTGCCCAAAGACTGGTGACTGCAAATGACAGTGGTAATGATAGCCTGGCAACCAGAGCCGAGAATGAGTCACCTGCTGGTTTTAAATGGGACAAAGAAAACCAATCGTATTTCAGTGCTGCAGGTGCTGGAAATTGCACTTGGGTGAATCAGTATAAAAGATTCATTTATTTTTTTGTGGTTTGTTAAAGCTTCTGAAAAGAAGCAGCTCAAGAAAAAAAAAACAAAAACAAAAACAAAACCAAGATTTGGTTCAACTGAAACAAAAAATACCTTCAGATAAGTTTTGCTAATTTTCAAGGCAAAATCCAGAAATAAATATAATTTGGATTCTACAGTTATTTCAGTTTTGGACATTTCTCCAATGCTAAATCCAAAGAAATCTGAAAATTTGTATAATTTTGGATCAATACTTTTTGGCCATTGTTATTAAAGAAAGGTGACTATTTTCTAATTATATTATTACTGTTTTTTAGGAACTGGGAATTCGGAAAACTTTAGCAATATCATAAAATTTGACTTTTTTTTGCAAAGAAAAAAAATAACCTGAAACCTTTTGTACTGTTTCAGATTTGGGACATATGCGATATATTAAGATTCCCTGTTACTCAAGTTACAAATACTCCTTCTGTTGTAATCACTTGAATTTAATAGTAAGGCTGTGCCTCAAATACAAGATTTTTTATGAAACAGCACTTTGGCTCAAGGGAAGCTGTCTTCATTTTAAGTGTGTTTCTGCAGGCAGAAGTTATTAACTTCTGTTTTCCATAAAGTCAAACGACCCAAAATATTGAGGGCAGGACACAGAAAACAGAGTCGTACAGGCAGAGCTCTGAGGAGTCCATGTCACAGAATCCATCCTGTGCCCTAATCCCAAAAGGACAAGACAAAACCAGCCTCAGCTCCTAAAAGTAATAGCTCGTGCTCTTTAGTTCTCAGATCCCTGATTCAGTGACTGCAACAGCAGCAAAACCAGCAGCTCTCATACACATGTTCTGAGTCCAGGTTAGGAATTGCAGCTGAAATTGTTTCTGGGGGATGTTTGTAATGCACAAATGTCTGTCTAACCTATCCCATTATCTCTGTGATTGCAGAGCTATTACTGACACATCAAAAATATTTCATGAGAATATTCTACAAAAACACTAAAAATGCTTTTAGGGCTCTGAGGAGCAAATTCTTCCCCCATCCAGAGTCAAAAAAGAGCTACTGTCTCATTGATGGTCAGAATAGCTGGAATAGAACTTTAGTGCAAATGGAGTCTGCTATCAGCATTGCAATTCACTCTGAAAAGGGGCTCTCACTCAGAAGTCTCATTGCTGATCTCTGCATGGCATTGTGTCTGTTTTATGGAGTGTGGGGCAAAGCTGAAGGTCTGCGACCTGCCATGCAAGAACTCATCTCTCTTGAGAGAGAAACCCTTGAAGACCCTGGGTGTGGTAGCACAGATGTGTCTGTGAGACCTCACGACAGCGTCAGGCTGCACGCCCAGCACCTGGGCAGGGCATAACTGTGTCAGAAGGATCCTGTCAGTAGTAACTGAGGGGATCCTCTGGGAAGCAGAGCAGGAGAAGAGGCTGGAAACCTCTAGAAGAGCTGTCACACTGCTGAGTTCTGCCCTGGGGCAAGCACAGCACCCACTGAAGGCTGGGAGAACCTTTTAAGGGACTGGCACTTCACATTGCTCCAAAAATTAAATCCAGGCTGGCTCGCTGACCTCTGAAGGAGAATATCTTTAGAAAATTTCCTATAAATGTTTAATCATTTAATCTTGGGTGGCATTTAATTAGCAATCTAATTAACTTTTTTGTATTTATCACTCACAGAGGATCTTGACACCTTCCACAGCAGGGCAGGGGATCACAGTGTGCACAGGGGGAATTCCAGGGGAGTGCCGAGATCCTCCAGAAGATCTCCAGAGCAGCTAATGAGGCTTTGGGGGAACAGGGCTAATGGCATCCACCCTCCACCCCTACTAAGGACAGCCCTGGGCAGTGACACAGGGCCAGTGCTGAGGATGGCAGCTTGTGTGGCCTCTGAGGCAGGACAATGTGCAGAGAGGGCCACTTTTTAACAGAAGGATGTTCCACTGGCTGTCTGGAGAGACTTAAAGCCCACATAACTCAGCAGCTGAGCAGCTCTGGGTGCGTGGCCTCCTGCCAGGCCAAGGGCACTCGCCCTGCCACCCCCACCAGCAGAGCGGTGGGGAAAGGCTGCTGCTCTGCCCAGGGGGGCCTCCACACAGACAGAGCTGCTGAAGGCAGAGACTGTGTCTGGACATGAGTCACACGAGTGCCCTGGTAGACAAAAGGAGCAGCCGTGTCCTGGGGCGCAGCCAGCACAGCATTGCCAGCCTGACAAGGAAGGGGATTGTCCCACCTCACCTCGAGCCCTGGGGGCAGTTCTGGCTGCCACAACATAAGAAGGACATAAATGTACTAGACAGCATGCAAAGGAGGCCTACAAAGATGATGAAGGCTCTGGAGGGGAAGCTGTATGAGAAATGGCTGGGGGACTTTGTCTGCTCAGCTTGGAGAAGATGAGACTGAGGGGAGACCTCACTGAGGTCTTCAACATCCTCATGAGGGGATGAGGAGGGGCAGGCACTGATCTCTTCCCTCTGGTGACCAGTGACAGGACCTGAGGGAATGGTCCGAAGTCAGGGGAGGTTTAGGTTGGATATGATGAAAAGGTTTTTCACCCAGAGGGTGGTTGGGCACTGGAACAGGCTCCCCAGGAGTGATCACAGCACCAATCCTGCCAGAGCTCCAGAAGCACTTGAACACACTCTGAGTGTGTGACACACTCTGAGTGACAATCCATGGTGTGATTCTCAGGGATTCTGCTCTGTGCAGGGCCGGGAGATGGACTCAGTGATCCTTGTGGGTCCCTTCCCATTCAGGGAGCTCTGTGATCCAATGCAGAGCAGAGCTCAGGCTGCAGGAAGGGCCTGGACCTTTCTCCTGGGGCAGGGACAGGCAGCAGCCCTGCCTGAAAAAGCTGTGCCCATGTGGAGACACCTTGCTTGACCCACCTGGTGTACTCAGCCCATTGGCTTCTTCCACTCATTGGACACAATTCATTCAGTCTAAGACACAAACCTGCTGAAGGTTTTCAGAGTCACTAGCAGCACTCAGAAAAACATGACAAGGCAGAAATTCAGTAACTGAACAACTTTTAATGATCTACAGAGGTGTTTTAATGGGTTTAATTAATTGGTATTTAAATGGATTTAATGATTGGCATTTAAAATGAGGAAGTGAATAGGTAATCTAGGTCCTCTCCCCCTTTCATCACTTAGTAATGAGGAGAGACTTCAAAAACATCTGCTATTTACTTACATATCAGCACAGAACAAATATCTGAAAACCTCATACATCTGCTACCAGTTTCCCTTTCACACTCTCAGTGCTTTTTCCCTGCTAAATGTAAATTATTTTGAGAATTTTCATATTGATAAGAGATGCTGCCTCATTTAGTGCTTGATGATAGAAAACAAGCTTCCTAAAATGGCCAGCAAGAGGCCAGTATGTCATCTATTAACCAGACAATTCCTGAAGGAGGTGATCTTTGCTATGTTAGCAAGTCTAACAGTGGCTACGTTGAATCAATGTTGGATTAAAAAGGGAAAAAAAAATAAATGGGGCATGGGGACTAAGGACTGGCAATTAACCCAGGACTTGGGTTATTTTAGGTTAACAATGAACACGTTATTTGTGAGTTGTTCTGTCATATTTAACCAACCTAGTGTCTTTTGGTGCTCTGGGAAGAGAGAGTTTGGGACTCAGAGTGATGAAGCAGTTTCCTGATGTAGTAATTTACTGGAAAAGGCTGACAGGTCTCTGCTTTACTCCAAAATGTTTTAGCAAGACCCAGGCACTTGGGTGATCAAATCAGTTCTCCAGAAACACGTCTGATACCTGAGGAGGGACTGTCATGTATATCCTAGTTATAACATGGTATTTTCTACTTCCTCTAAATGGGACTGTACTGCATGTGCAAATTGCTCAGTGCCTGGAGGCCAGGGAAAATAACACAGAAACGTCTTCTTGCTAAAGGGATGGAAATTACCTTATTTGCTTTCCAAGGTTTCAGAACCTGAGAGAGAGCTCTGAAATATATAAGGACATAACATATTGGCTTCAGCGGCTTCTGATCTGCCCTGTGCCAATGCCTAAATACATCACAGAATGACCAATCCTAGATCAACATTCCTGGCAATACCCTTATTAGAAAGAAATATTAGAAGAATTAAAGTCTCAGCACTGCTGTATTTTCTGCTTCCAGACAGAAGGAAGGCAGATTTTGCTCAATAGTTAACACCACGGTTGATCTAAAAGCAGGTCTGCTACCTCATTGCAATTCAGGTGCCCTTCATCTTTCTGACACAGTCCTTGTTGTCTTAGATATTACTGTGTCCCACGAGCTGTTTGCAAACCCCACAATGATAAGCAGTAACGAGAGGAAAGAATGGAATCAGCATCGTTGGGTCTGCCTAGTAACGAGCCGGGAGACATTTTGAATGTAAGCCATGTTCTTAAATTTGCAAACTGCATGAAAAAAAGAAGAGGAGGAAAGAAGGAAGAAACTAGAACAGTCAGATCAAGATCAAATTCCCCAACATTAGAAGTTTTTGCTCATGCCAGTGGATTTTATACACAGACTAATTAAGTTGTCTGAAAAAGAGACACCAAAGACTATACAGCAGCAAAATCTGTTGGTAGCTGTACTTCTCTTCGTGTTAATTCTTGGAGCTTGAAAAATCTGGTTTCTGTTTCAATGCTTTCAAAAGTTTTTTTTTTATTTACCATATTTCACTGATAATTATTTCATGCAGTAACTTTTATACAAGTGGTTGCTCAATGATTATGGTCCAGATGTCTATTAAAGTTGATGAATGTATTTTGGTATTAACATTCTGTAGAATGTAAAACAGTTGCAAAAGGACAGATGGCCTCTTGTAATTACTGTTTCTGTTAATTATTTATATTTCTCTTTTGTCTAGAACTCCAAAGAGATGAGAAGATTGCTGTGTGAGGTGCTGTTTATTCCCAGTGAAAGAGATGATTCCTGGACAAGGAAAGAGCAATTTGATAGGTAAGAGGGAGAGAAAAGATTTATTTTCTGTTATTGTACAGATAAGATGCTGAAGAATAAACATGAGAAGACTTTGGCTACATTTCTACTAGCAAACTAAATAGCACCAGAGATTTTCTCCCAAACCTGAGACAAAATGTGTTTTTTTGTGTCCTGTGTGACCTGGCATGGGTAAGGAGCAGGAACTGCAAAACCATGGATAAATGTAAGGAATAAATTTATTTTCATTACCTTTCAAACAGGCAATCCCTAAAGCAGCACCTGGGCAGAAGCACACAAGTGCAAGCTCCATGGAGCTTCATCCATGCTGGAAGACCAAAAAACTTGCTGTTTTCACCTGTATTCCAGGTATCCACAGAGGTGTAATTTATTGCTGGGCTCTGTTTTTTCCACAGCTGGGCAGAAACCACAAGCATGTTTGATAGGGTGCCTCTAAGCCAGCCAGAAGCCTGTTAACTAAACACAGATATTCTATTTGTCCAACAGACAAGGCCAAACAACATCTATGATAATATGGGTTTTGACACCTCAGCTGCAAGTCACTTGAGCAGGTTTCAATCTTTCTCACCCATCTTTTGTTCTTTTCCCACATGTCCCAGCTCTTAAACACTCCTAACCTCCAAAGATAGATGTCTGAATTAGTGTCTGGCTAATGCTGTCTTTCAAATTGTGCCCAGAAGTTGCCTGGGAAAGCCAGCCATGAACAAGTCATCTAATGATTTAAAATAGAGAAGGCTGAATTATAGTGGCCCAGTGTTACTCCATTTGTGCATGGTGCTGCAGCACCACTTTAGCATGGGATCAAATTAACACAGCATTGACATCTGCAATGCAATTGTCCACTTAGATGTTCTTAGTCTAGTAGAAATACCATAAAAATACTTATTGCACTATCTAAGGGATTAAAGTCAGGTTTTTCCTGCTTTGGCAAAAGAACTAATGCAACCAGACCTTCCCCTTCTGTTTAGGGTTAACAACAGCACTGAAATCAGTATTTTTTGTGCTTCTGAAGAAGATGAGATGATCCCAGATGTAAATTCAATAAGGCAAGTTGGGCGTGCAAACTTCATTAAAGAAATATTTTTTAAAAGATACATTTGGGAAAATAACTGGGTTTTATTTAGACACTGAAATTGAACCAATTATCTGACCTCCTTCCTGCAACAGCTGCATCCAAAATGTTTAAAGAGGTAATTTTAAGAGTTTTGACAAAAAGACAATCCTTTAACTTTTTCTTGGAACTTGGATTAGTAAGGGAGAGAACATCTCCAAAGACGGAAATTCCAGATCGTCTGCAGGCACCTGTGATAAAGTTCTGATCACTCTCATGGTGAAAAATAATTTCCTTATATTGAGTTTGAATTCTGCATGTTACAGATTGGATCCACAGCTTCTCATACTGCCACTGCACACTTCTCTGAGAAGTCTCTTGGTCTTCTCTGTATCCTCCAGTCAGAGAGATGCAGACAGCAAAAAAATCACCCCTGAAAGTTTCTTTTTTTTTTTTAATTCACACAGAACAAACTCTGTTTCCTCTGTTTCTTCTTTTACATCTGGTACTGCTGCTCCTCATCCGTCTTGAGGGTTCATCTACACTGACTCCCTCCAGTGAGTCCCCCTCCACTGGACTCAGACCAGTATCTCCAGCCCCGTCTTTCACTGGAGAGCTCAGGACCTGGTTCACCAGGTGGGTGTAACGAGTGCTGACCAGCAGAGAAGGACCAATTTAACAAGGCATGATGGCTGAATTCTGGCTAATGCAGCCCAGGAGGGTGTTGCTTTCTTTATTACAAGGGCACATTGCTGGTCCCTGGTCAGCCTGTGCTCCACCAGGACCCTCAGTTGTTCATCTCCAAAGCTGCTTCTCAGAAGTCCCAGCCCCCATCTGCTGCTGGGGTTACTTTGTCCCAGGGGCAGGACTTTGCTTTCACCTTTGAACTTCATGAGGCTCCTATCAGCCCATATCTCCAGCCTGGCAAGGTCTCCTTGAATAGCAAATATCTTCTGGAAACATGCTGAGAGAGAACTCTGGCACATCATCCAGTTCATTAATAAAGTGGTTAAGCAGTAACCACTGGCCCCAGCATGGATCCCTCCTGGACGTCCACCAGGAACCAGCCACCAGCTGGACTCAGCACTTCCAATCACTTGCTGTTTAACAGTTTTCCTCTCCTAGTTATGTCAAATCTGTTCTGAATAAGGAAAAAATAAAAAGGAAGAATTCATTTCCTGATAGTAACGTAACATATTGTGAATAAAATGATCAAAACTATGTCCATAGCAATTAGTGGCCCGCTCTGGACTGAAGAAGTAAACTGATGTTAATAATGTTTATGCTGGGTTCTGTTTCCAGTGCCTCTGTTGATAGGATAACCTTGGATTAATTACACATTGAGTATTTTTTCACTTATAATGATAAAACTTTTGAATAAACCAATTAATATTATTGACAATACCAGTTTAACAAAGCTGTTATCATACCTATTACTAGTCTACAACTAGTCTTTATCTAGTTCTATAAATTCAGTCAATTCAGACTAAACTGAGTTAGTGAAGCAAGCCAAATAATCTACCAGGATGGTCCATTTCTGTCTGTGAAATCCTCTGGAGTTTGCTTTCAGTTAGAAAGCAGTTACAGTGAATGTGAATTCAGCATCAGGATTTCAGAGCAGTAATGTTTCTCAACTTTAAATTTGCTTATGCTGAAGTAGAACATTGTTGGTTTGGCTTTTTTTCATTTCCTATTATTATCCCTATTTTAATGGTATAGGGAGACCACAAGAGAAAGGCACTCTGCTGAGTTATTGCATAACCTTAAGAAAATGATCTGTCCTTGTCTGGACAGAAGAGGGCTGATAACAAAAGCCCTTTCTGGGAAATATTCAGGCACATTCCTAAATATATCACAAGGGTGAACATTTGCCATCCACAAAGTTAACTACATCTATAAATCAGTTATAGTACCTAGGCTCTAAGGGGTGGGTGTGCATTCTCACCATCACCTTAAAAACTCTGCTTGTGGTACAAATTATGACCTAATTATAAACACAGTATAAAAGTGGAGTAAACATGTCTGTTTTCCTCCAGCAGAGCATCTGACAGCATCCAGGAGCAGTAGCAGTGGTGCTGCTGGTAGCAGGCTTCTTGTTAAGACACCACCCCCTGATCAGGCTTGATGTCATTCCCATCATATCTGCCTCCTATCACTCCTCTAGGCCAGCACCAGGAACCCACAGCAACAGCCAAATATCCCACTAACGTGAGCCAAAATTCATTTTATCAAACTGTATGCTGTCCCATGGCATTTGCCTTTTTTCTATTTGCTGCCTCTGAGTTAAAACATTAGGGGATGCCTTTTTGGAATGGAACATCTGATTACAGGAATTTTCAAGGCAAGAATGAGACAGCAGGAGCCACATTGCACTGCTGCCCGTGTGAACTCCTTTTAAGAGAACTCCATTCCAGATCCCAAAGGGCACTTTCCTGCCTGTCTTGCATCCTAACTCTGTTCCTCTCCTCTCCTTCTCCAGCGCTCTGTCACTTCTGTTTCATGCCACATTTATTAGATTTCTCTTACAGCCCTGTCTGGTCAGGTGGAGAAATGTAGTCACTGTTCCCTCCACTATTAATTTTCATTCATCTTTAATGCTTACACAATTCCTCCCTTCAATGGTTTGGCCTAAATGTCTGTTTTCTTTTGGATCAAAGACCTTCCTTAAATCCATCCCCATACTTAATAATCCTGTTTCATTTTCTTTTGGCTTTATAATGAATGCATTTGCTGGAAAATGAAGACAACAGACCTCTAAAAGTTGCTGTCTTCATCTCAGTCTCTCAGACTGGCTTTCTTTATCCAGGTTGACATGTAAAATGCTATGTGTTGTATGTAGACACTAACAGACAAATATATATTTCTGAAACACAGGAGTGAAAATGCTGCCTGAACACAACAGGATTAGAAATCCACCACATCTTAGGTCTGACCTAGTAATCCAAAAGTAACCAATTCTTTCAGATTTAAACTGGATTTTTTAACACCAACATACTTGATGGCTTGATTGTTTTTAGGATTAGTCTTTCTTGGTTAACTTTAATTCAAGTTATTGGAAATTTCATGTTGTAGTGGAGAGCTTTGGAGTCCACCAAGGGAAAAGATTTGTGGATTGAAACAGGATGATAACTCAGCATCATGTACAAGGCAGCACCATTGCACAGACATGCTAGAGGTGTGCTAGCAACAGAAAAAGGAGAAAAATGGCAGAGGGAAAGGCCATGTGGGAGGCTGGAAGAGTATCAAGACAACATAAGACTGCAGTGCCTCTCCTTTAAACTGTGAAACTATAAAAGCTACCTCCTGTATATACTTAATTGCTGAATTAGAATGAAGATAATAAAAGCATATGCTTGCCCCCCTGTGGAAAAAAAGACTCTTTCAGGTATTCCAGTCTCAGGAATCAAACACTGAGGAGTCTGTCATCCCTTGAAAGTGAATTTCAGAATGACCATCCATCTTTGGAGGATTACTCTGTTTGTAGCTTGTAAGTACAGAGCTCACCCACCCCTATAGGGGAAGTAAACTTGGCAGTATTGTGCCAAGTTTTCACAGCCTGCACTAGAACAGCAAATAAATGAGTTTACCCACTTCTTTCTTTGCCACCACACCAGGGAATGACATTTTCCTATTAACCAGTGTGGGGGTACCAGGCCAGCATATTACACAACACTGATACAAATGTTTTACTCCAGAAATTAGTGCTAGTAGAATTCTGTACAACGTTTAGACCAGGCAATGGAAGGGAAGGCCAGTTAAATATGATGCTTAAGTCTTTAAATGTTTCCATTATAAATATTTATATTTGGAAACTAAACACACTGCTATTCCCTGAATGTCATCAGCTATTAATTTTATATGTGATTGTAAACACACTTCTGTTGCTTCCTATGCATTTTGGACTCTAAAGGCTGGGAACAGTTGAAAAGAAGTCAAAATTTATTTCCAAATAGCTTGTTCACTAGACAGATTTCCTTAATAGCTTTTTCCTTGGAAGGATTTGAAATTGCACCATATCAAACGTCGAAGCAACCGTCTCAGAGATGAATTTGAAACATTGAAGATGAAGGGGGCTCCAGTAAGTCTTCACAAACTCGTGAATAGGTGATCTTGCTGTATAAATTTCCTAAGTAACCACATATGAGCACAAAAATGCCTGTTCCAAGCCATAGTAAATGTCTGTTTTTAGCAGCGCGCTGTCACCAGTAACAACTGCAAGCAAATACATACTGTGTAAGAGAATAACAAAAAGCTAATAAATGACATTTTCACCTCATGGTCTGCCAGCCACTGGCAAAGGCTTTCCAGCAGCACTTCTGTTCCATATCAGCTATGCCAGTGACAATATGGTCATCCTTAATATAAATAAGTATGAATTATAAGTTCAGTAGTGAGGCTGATTGTTTTCACTCAATTTTACGGCCTTTCCATCCCTCAGTCTTTCCTTACATGACAGAACCATTGGCTCCCACCTACACCAGGCTAATGATGTCTCTGAAGGCACAGGAATCCCATCATAGAGGACTCCTGCCCTGGACCATGTAATAAAAGGGGACTAAGCCATGGAAGTTAACCCTTGTATGGAACAGAACACCATGGGTGTTTTAGCAGGCATCTTACACCATGTGGTGCATGTCCTTTATAACTTTCTACAACCAGTGCTCTGCCATGGCAGTCTCCTGCCAGGTAAAACTGGTCGTAGGATATTTACTTAAATTAAAAAAAAAAAAAAATACCTGTCTTATACACATTCCAAATATGACTGCCAACTTGGATGATGAGATAGAGAGGATAAAATCAGTTGCATCATCCAGCAGAGAATTAAGTGTGTAGGATTAGAAAATTGTTAGTTGAATAAAATAGTGAAAGGACTTGGATTTTCTCTGGTTGGTTGGCCTCTGTCTTGCAAAGTATAATGGTGATTGTAGTGATAGTTGTGATTATGATACTTGCTTTAAGTTGTGCTTTGTGTAAAGCAAGTTAATATTCGTGTTACAATCACAAAAATGTGATTGTAAACGCAACATAAGGAACACATGCTATGCTTGCAAAGAAGCAAAGTGAGGCTTATGAAGGCTGGTGGGGAAAACAAGCTTCAAAAGCCCCACAGGGGGGAAATGTTGCCAAAGGAAGAACTATTTGCCCAGCTGGTGCAAAATACAATGCTTATTCAGTAGGATCATGTTAAACATTAAACAAAGAAAGAAACCAGAATGTGCACTTGGTTAACCAAGTGTCTCACAAAACAGTGAACCAGTCTAGTCAACCCAAAATTTGGGAAGTGACACCAAGTTCATGGAGAACTTTGGGGTTGACGACCACCAAGGACCAGCGGAGGGACCTTGGGATAAGAGAATGCACAGGCCAAGGGGAGGGCAAATGTTAATGACTTCTGAGAAATAATTGTTATATGCATGTTTCTCCTGAGAAAACTTATGAATGTAAAATACAGTATTTCAACAGGAGCTTTTTCTGTACTATAGCTTATTCTGTACAATAGGTGGAGATATCCTCGGGCTGTAATAAAGAATTCCTGCTCCTAAATGCAACATTGGTGCTGAGGAGGTTGTTCTGCCAATTTCAGCAGCACCTTAATGCCCCATCTGCACATCTTTTAGATGTCTCTAAGGATGGTGACTTGACCACTTCCCTGAACAGCCTCTTCCAATGCTTGACAATGCCCCTTTGGTGAAGAATTTTTCCTAATATCTAAACTAAACTTTCTCTGGCACAACGTGAAACAATTTCCTCTTATCCAATTGCTTGTTACTTGAGAAGAGATTGAACCCCAACTCTTTACATCCTCCTTTCAGTAGTTGTAGAGAGTGAGAATGTTCCCCTTGAGCCTCCTTCTCTCCAGGCTAAACACCCCCAGCTCCCTTTAGCTGCTCCTCATCAGACTTGCCCACCAGAGCCTTCACCAACTTTGTTGCCCTTCTTTGGATGGGATGGCCACAGGTTTCTGGAACAGGGAGTCAAATAACCACTCTCTGCTTTAGGTTTGAGAGGCACAAGGACAGTCAGGAGTAGTGCAAAATAATGGGGAGAACTCGAAGTGAAGGCCAAAACCTCAATCTTATCTCCGCGCAAGCTTGGCAAGTGGAGGGAGAGGAGAGAGAGCCAAGTGTTAGACTGATACATTTTCTTTACAGTAGTGGGATCCCAATGTCCCTTCAATCGTGTCCTTAGCCAGTTCACTTTGCTAATGTTCAGGACTTTCAAGGGGCATTTAGATCTTTAAATGACCTCTCATCTGTGAAAGAATCCTGCAGCCTGCAAGTTAATCAGTCACATCTCAGCAGTGTAAGTCTGTGTAGAGCAGTCAAGTCCAGGAAAGCTTTGTAAGTTCACAGCACATGGACTCCTGACACTTCCTTCTCCCACCCTCTAACTGGTGCTTTATCAACTGCATCTACTCCCCTCCCTGAAACAATGGCCTTATTAATTAATATTTTACGTGGAAGGGATTTCTTTGTGCGGGTGACAATGTCTGTGTGTCTGTTTCTGTGTCTGCTTATCAGAGAATTGCAATGTCAGTGGAGCATTGCTGAACACTGGATAAGTACACAAGCTGTATTTGAAAAAAAAACAAACCAGATTTTCACATTTACAGAAACACTTCCTCTGATCATTTTGTTTGCACAGTCTCATACTTCCTTTATTTATGAAAATAATAATAGTCAGTTTTTAATCAAAAGAGGTTTTGTAAACAAACACCAAAACTTTTAACTTCCAAAACCTCTAAAATGTTAATATTAGATATTTGAAGTTTTTTCTCTTGATTTTTGAAACAAAATTTCCTCAAAACCAATGGGTCTTGGTGGACAATATTGAAAGTATTGACTAAAGTTTCTGGAAAATATCAGTGAGTACAATCACACTCAGCATCATGGAAGAAATAACTGACTATAGAAATTTGTGTGTAGCATTCCTATAAAAAAAACCCAGATCTGTTGCTGCCTGCTGTTAAGATCTGGTGAGTGTCTCTGCAGATTGCAGAAGTTCCTGCAGTTTTTATTTTCTCTGTTCTGTGCTGCACAGCTCTTTACTTAGCAGTAAATTTGCCTATAATGATCACGCTCGTGTATAATTACTATTCATGTGCACTCTCAGTGCTTTGTCATCACTCCTAAGGATTGAGTAACATCTCTTAGGATAAGGAATAAAGTAGAAGGAATGAAATTGTTCTGTCATTTGGAGGTATGCCATGGCTTACATGAATGTCACTTGGTGCTGCCAGAAAATCTGGAAGTTGAACCCTATTGCCCCTCCCTCTCTCTCTGCTGAATTGATTTCTCACAAGTCTTGCTTTCAAGTTTTTCATCTCCGGGTTTTGAAATCATTAGAATGATTTTGGCATTGCTTCCAGGACAAAGTCAGTCAAACCTCAAGGTCTGAAAGCCTGGTTGGGGCTGTGAAGGCTGTCTGTGTGTAGCCCACGAGCTGAGCTTCTACACAACGTTAAGAGCTCATCACATCAGTCAGCTGAAATCTCATATTCCCATATGGAAGGGCACCAGTGCTATTGGAAACTGCTACTCCAGCTAAACAAATGAGACCTGTTCTGTGCTGAAACCCAAGCTAAAAATATATGTGGTGCCCTGGTTGCAAAAAGAATACACTTTTGTAGTTCACTGAGGCTGAAATCATTCCTTCAGATGGTCATGAAATATTATTAGAGGGGTGGTTTAGTGGTGAATTTGGCAGTGCTGGGCTGAAGGTTGGACTCAATGGGCTTAGAGGTCTTTTTCAACCTTAATGATTCCTTGATTCTAGACACTGAAAGTTTAGATTTCATTAGAAAAGCGTTTTGACATTTCAGAATTTTTTATCTTTCTCAAAATACTAGGAATTTTCTCTTAAAAACTTATTTTGAAAAATGAGCGTATGAGATACACGATGACATTTCTGATTTTTTTTTTTTTCCATTTTTGGTGACCTTTATGAAAAAGACAGATTTTGCAAATTCTTATGTGGCAACTTCCTGCATTCAAGAAGTGGGAGTGTCCTTTCCCTTCCCAGCTGGCAGGCCATGCTGGTTTTCCAGCACAGCCAGTACTGAAAGACTGTTAGGTGCAAACAACACTCAGCTCTTCCCCAAAGATATCTCAGACAGGGAGAGTGACTAATCCTCTTGCACAGCCTGCAGAGGGAACTAAGATGCCACCTTGGAGAGCTCAGCTGATTTTTGGACATCCAAAACTCAGAGGGATGAATGTCACTCAGGGAAACCAAAGGAATTGGAATACCTCTGTGAGTAAAATTTAAGTTAGACAAAGGGCTGCAGTATTAAATTCACGCTATATTTTCACCTTCAAAACTAGATTAAAAACACCTAAGAGGTCTGGAAGGTGGGGTCAGAAACAAAGAGGTTGCAGGTGAGGAAAGAAATATCAGGCATCAAAAGGATTCTCATATTTAATTGTAAGTAGGAAAGAATCATGTCAGGATAAAACCTGACATATCTCAGAGATTTCAGTTGTTACAAGAAAAAGATAAGTATCTTTTTATCTCCTGGAAGAAGTTTGCTTGTTTCTCTCTATCCTTTCAGCAAAAAAAAAAAAAAAAAAAAANAAAAAAAAAAAAAAAAAAAAAGGAAAAGCAAAACAAAATAAGAAGGGAAATCTTTTTCAGTCTGACATCAGATTTGCTCTCCGACTAAATTGGTTTTGGAGTTCCTTATCAAAATATTCTGGGAAACTATCATACAAATGCACTATATATTAGAAATGTCAGAATACCATCTGTGAGCAGAAAAGAAAGAAAGGCATGGAACCAGAAAGGAAATATCTGTGGGGTGATTTTAAATTAGGATGCCAATACCCTGATTTTTAAAATTCAATCAAAGCATGAGTGTTGGAGGTAAAGGAAATGCTGCACCTTATAAGTAAATGCTTTGTACAATCAGCAACTTTACAAAGAGGTTCATGATGTGCTGGGATTTTTTTTTAATCCTAAATTTCATATCAGCATTAAAACAAATACCCTGAACTCTCACCAAAATGCATGAACTAACTTGTTTCCCAGTCGTCCTAACTTTAACACTTGTCTGTTGCTTGAGAACTTAATTCACAATGGTAATTCAAAAATCATTCTGCACATCTTACGTATGCTGATAATTTTTGGAATTAGAATATAAAAACAGTATCTTCAATGCAGGCCCAATATTCAAACTGTAGATGTCCAGAAGAGGCCTCAGGAGTGATTAAATTGAGGGATCTTAATTAATTTGACTTCTTCATTGCCAGACATCTAGAGAAGAAAATCCAGCTTTATGTTTATAGCCATGGTCTTGAGCCTGAGGTAGCCCCAGTCCCTAAGAAATTAAAAACAGACAAACAAAAAAAAAAAAATTGTTAATTCCATGCTGTAAGGCAATTCTGTCCATCCACAGAAAACAGCAGATCAATTCCAGATTTCAAGACTGAAAATTATCTTTATTTCAAACCACTGCAAAGGATGGGTAAGTACTGAAACAACCAGTGAGGAGAAATAAAAAACAGCCTTACAACATGTCCAAAATACATGCTTTGACTTTGACTTTCCTGTAATGCAAGTGAAAAATCTGAATTAGTTATTTTGAAATGAAGCAATAAACATTTCGTCACTCTAAAAATGTCAGCCTAGGGCATGATGATTTGATGTTGCTATGCCTATTTTACTAAGTGAAATCCAATAGAAAGCAGATTTGTTTCATCACTTTTATTTTCTTAATGCCGTTTAGTTCCCCTGAGGTTTCTCTATGTTCTTCTGTACTGCAGACTCTCTTCAAAGTAGGAGAAATTCTGGATTGAAGATCTTCTGGAAAGTGACTTTATCAACTGCCCCACATCACTGTCAATGTGCACAGAATGATTTTATTCAAGAGAGCAATGGACTGAGTCCAAACCACGGTATTGGTGTAGAATCATTACCTTATGGCTTATCTGAATTCTGAGTAAGAGGTCCATCTAATGCAACTGCTGCAGAATAAAGGGAAAAAATCCCCATTCTTAAATAAAATCAGCTAAGAAAGATGCACACACATATAACAATGGGGCTGCAATCCTCAGGGCGACGCCAGCTTGTTTGTTTTCCTTTTTATGGAAGAGGAATGCTGTTTACAGTGCTGAGTGCTCCAGCAGAAATCCCAACACACACAAGAGCTTTATCTTTATTGGTCTCTGCTGCTGCAGCAGCAGCCTCTGTTGGTTTCTTTTTGTCCTTATCAGTGTTAATGGCAAAGATCATTGCAAAGCACAACAGAAAGAGAAAATATTATCATACATCACATGACACAGTGTAAGTCTCAAATTGGTTGGAGCTACTACCCATAACTAGAATTAATATTATGTTACACAGGAAAGAATCAGGAAAACACTGCAAATGTAATCAGTTAAACTGGGTTTCAGTTCAACCACCCAGCTAAAAAATACTTGAGTGGAAATAAGGTCACAATTAATACAAACCACCACACAAGTAACAAAGTTATGTATGGAGATGGTTTCTGTCAGTTGAATCTCATGTGACTTTCAGAGCAGCAGGTTGAACTGGATGTGGGGTTATATCACTGGGAAACACACACTTTTACTCTTTTTTTGACAGTATTTTTTCACATGTTGTGATCCAAAAACATAAAGTAACACATTAAGACCGTCTTTCACAAATACAATTGTGCATCTTTATCTGAATCAGATGAAAATTCCTTTTACCAAAATAATATAAAAAATGCTGAGAGCTTTCAGTAGCCCTTGCAGTATTTTTTATACTAAAATCCAGTTCCACTTGCTGTTAATTACTGCTACTCATGTAGCAATTAATGCATTTGATTTACTTTTACATTATTTCTCCTTCAGAATGTTATTTATGATTACTTTCCTGTTATTTTACTGTGATACAATAAAATAAGACTTAAGATCCCATTAATATAAAAAAAAAATTAAATCATAAAGTTATTGCCATGAAAGAAACAAAAGACTGCTTTCCAAATTATTTTGAACCCAAATTTGGTAAAAACAATACAAATTCTGAAACTTTTGAAGGAAGGCTGAAAGAAACAGTGATGTTAATACTTTCTCTTAATGATTTCTTCCAATCCAAAATATATAATACTAGTTTGTCTGGGCTGTTTTTCAAATACTTCTTATTCCAAACACATTTAGCAGGATGTATCTGTAGTTTTCATTGGGATTTGGGAGGAATAAGGCTGAGTGGACATGCTATACCTTGCGCATATCCAAATTCTTTTCAGAAATATTTTATTTTCTTCACAGTGGTGCTGCACATTTTAATTAAGAAAAGGTTCCATGTCATAATTTAGACTCACAGAGGCTTTTGATGGAAAATTTGTAACCGTGCACTACTCCCGGGTTTGGTGCTCAGCAGGCTTTGACTGCTGGATGTGAGCGACATCCCTGCTGTCACTCGCGATGGCTCAGTGCTGTCAGCTCGGCCCCCATCCCCGGCTGAGGTTCCCGCCGCATAAGCAGCCCACAGTTACCGCAGGAAAGGCTCTCTTTGCCCCCCGAAGAACGCAGCCCTGCCCTGGGGGGTGCTAAATGGAGGGGTTGCAATCTGCAGCCTCGGCTCCTGGACAGCCCCTTTTGATGGAAGCTCGGTCTGAGTTTCAGAGCCCCATTCAGTGTGCTAACACACATAATTGATGCCTTTTCATCCTCCTTTGTTCAAGTCTCCAGTCAGCCTAATTAGGTTCTTGTGAGGCAGTAATGAAGTAAACATTTCCACGAATATCTGCATTAGCTGGATGGCAGATGCCTGCAATTAAAATACTGTAGCTCTATTAGAGCACATATATTCTGTTGCTTTCAGATCTGTTGAAAACTTCCCAAAAGAGTGTTCATGAGTTTTTCCAACATGGAAAAATACCAGCCTGAGCAGGACCTGCACAAATACCAAGAGAAGTCAATGGGATGTGGACTAGACCCTTATAGAACTTGGGCTCACCTTTGATTTTCTTTTTCTGAAAAGAGCTTTGACCATGACAATACATGTTAGAAAAATTGCATAAAGCCATCTGAGCATTAATTTTAGTTGCTGAAATTTAGTCAGAATCAGATTTAAGTGGGATAGAGTGAAAAAGAGGGGTGAAAAAAAACGAGTGGAAGACGGGACAGGGTAGGTAGCTCAGCTCCTTTGCCAAAACAGTCAGTGGCATGACTTGAGAGGTGTGGGAGCTCAGTAATATACACACACCTCACCATGCCTTTGAGTCCAGGACCAGAGAATGGGTCTAGATACCCCCTGTGGCATGGAACATCTTAATTTTCATTAAAAGGTGCTTGACTGCTGTACTTAAAGGTTCTTGAACTGAGCCTTTTATCTCAAACTACCACCCCTCACAGCCAGGCAGGCACCTCCAGCCTCCAATGGCTCTGAAATTCATAGACTCTGTATTTAGGGGGAGAAAACAGCTCCCATTTGGCATGAACACAGCACCTAGGCTGGAGGTGTCTCCAAATGAAGTACTCATCTCTCTGTGCCACAGAGCAGTAGGCTGTGGCCTCATTAGCTTTGGCCATGAAAAGGTGAACCCCCACCTGGGGTGGGAGAGCTTCCCTGGCAGGTTTTGTTACCCTGGCAGGGCTCTGAAGGACAGTTCAGGAGCAGGGGAGCTGGCAGAAAACAGGAAGGTGTCAGAGTAATCTGACAGACAAACCATGGGGAGCAGAAAGGCAAATGAATCAGAGAGCTGGCTTGCAGGTATTACTGCAGAGAAGGAAGAGGCAGCTCACCCAAAGGGCAAGAAATTAGAAAAGGGTTGCTTTGACATTAAATTTATTGCACAGAAGTAACCCTTAATTTATGCAAGATTTTTTAAAAAGGAAGGAAGGAAGGAAGGAAGGAAGGAAGGAAGGAAGGAAGGAAGGAAGGAAGGAAGGAAGGAAGGAAGGATTCACAACCATATGTTTATCTATCTCTTTACAGTTAAGGGGTTTTTTGCATCAATAACAGAAAACCTTTTTAGGAAAACCACTATCACTGCTAGTCTGCAGATCTAACACAGCAGATCCAATTCATATATTTTGGTCTTGTTAGAGAAACACTTCTGTGCTGCATCTTCATTTTTATTCCAGATTATGGAAATGGAAGGGACAGGGAAAGGGATAGCAAGAGCAAAAGAAATAAATAGAATCTTTTTCTTCTTCTTTCATTCCCTCCTTTCCACTACCCTATTAGTAGCTGTGCTGCCCCTCTACCATGGACTGTGACTTCCAGTTCAGCAGTAAGTCCTTCATTACTGTCACTCTCCAGAGCTTCTTAATGAGGGAATTACCATTCACAACTATTGTGGCAAACACAGAAAGCAAATCCTCTTATCACCTGGTTGCTGATAACATCTGCAAGCCAGTTCCAAGCATCCATTCACCTTCATAGTCTATTTTATTGCAAGAGAAACCAGTTTTCTGAAGCCCAAGCAGGGGAAGACATAGATACTGATAAACAGCCCCCAGCCCATTGGGAGCTCACTTCTGCTGTGCTGTTTTCCTGCACTGCTCCCAGACCTTTGGATGAAAGCTCTCTGGGAAACATTTCTCCTTAATAGTGCTAAAGGGAATGAAATACAGAAAACAGAATCAAGGCACCTCTTAGGGCTCCAAGGCACTGCACATTGGTCTCAGGAGCTTATTTTGTAGTGCTTTGTCCAGTGCAGCTCTCATTTTGCCAAGGGGCTGTATGGGATCCAGAGGGAAATGGCTCTGAAAGAGAGCTATAATTATCTACAGGCAGCTGGGAACTCAGGAGCTGACAAAAGGAAGGAAAACTGCCTGGTTTGTGGTGCTACCACTGCACCCAAGCAAGGCAACCCCCCTGGCACCAACATAAGTAGGCAGTACTTTATACTGCTGGGAAAGCTGGAAAAACTACTTAGAAAAGTGTGTGCTGGAGTAAGAGCCTGGGTAAAGGGAAAATAAAATAAAATAAAATGTGTGCTGGAACAACTGGAGCAAAGTAATAGAATGGGGCTTTGACATGTTTACAAATCAACTCTGCTCCACACCAAAGGGTGTAACAAGTGAGGAAATTAACTCTAGGACACTAAACCATGGCTGCAGCTTGCACGTGATGGGAGCAACCGGTCAGTATGTGACAGCTTTTGCTGTTGGAGTAAATATGTTAAATATTTTGTTTTGGAACTCAGCACTTTCCCCAGAGGTACATCAGTGTTTCCAGATACTCATTTCACAGGAGGTTTTATAGTTTGGCACATTCTGCATCCTAAAGTTAAACACTGAAAAAATATGGAAGCAAAGAAAGATTTTTTTTCTTTTTACTATCACCATTTAAAAACACTTTCCAGTAAATGTGCCAAATTGTGTTTGTGCTTTAAAAATCTCGTATCAATTGTAAGTGACAGTCTTCTTTCTTGCCAGCCTAACATGTCCTCTCATTTTAGCTTTTAGAAGGACTAAATAACAACACATCAAGACATCAATTCCACACAAAAATTGATGCTGAGTTTTGAGGCATATGTTCCAAATTTGACTTTTAAAAATGTGACTTTTCAGAATATTTGCATCGCACCACTCATCTTTTTGTCACAATTGAATGGATAACAATACACTTCACAGAAATATAGTCTGGGAATTTCCATTGCACCATTTCTTATAATTGCTTTGCTAATGCTGACTAGTGAAAGCCCTGCTAATTAATTGCAGGTTATCTTCATGCTAATATCTCATCTGAACTATTCAAAGGATTAGAAGTGTTTGCATCTAAAAAAAATGGGTACAAAATCTAGTGACAGAGTGAACTTGCACAAACACCAATTTCAGGGAGTAAATAATTTCTCTTAAAAGATCCCATTCTTACTGAGAATCTTTCTAAGGTGGTACCTTCAACTTCCTCTCCCCATAAGCTACTCCTGCATTTAACCATCCTGATTACATAAGATACAGGAATGGATTATCTGAAGGTCCCTTTTCTTTACCTTTGTTTTGCAGCCTGTGATTCCTGTTAAGCCATTGTCCATAAATTTGAAAACCTCACTGCTGCCACACATCTCTACACATAAACAGCTGCACATAGGGATTAACTCATGTCTTTTTTTTTTTTTTTTTTTTTTTTTT
>VZSE01010169.1:458740-561987 GCA_013398275.1 Promerops cafer
ATGGAGTGAATTAGATAAGCTCCATGGAGCTTTGCACTGTAAGGCTGGTTTCCAACACTTGAATCCTCTCCTGAATTCTCTCTAATACTATTTTCACATCTTAATATGGGTATCCCACAACTAGAAATGGCTTAGACCAATCTTATCATGCCCTTATTTATGGGAAGGATCACTTTTTTATGCCTGAAATGTAGTTTTTTGCAGGTTGGACTCTAGAGACCCCAGAATCTTCGTTGAGTCCTCAGCAAGTCTCCACATGCCATGACAAAGCCTGTCCCCTTCTTTCCCTGTGTATTACTTTTGTTAATCTGCATTGAAAGGTTAAATGTCTAAGTTTAGACAGGAAATGAAGATCTAGTCAATGCAGTCAATGCGGTCCAGAAATTCAGTTGATCTGATATAGATTTATTGTGGGAAAAGCTGAAATCTCCAGGCTTCAAACCAAGATATTCAAACCGTTCTAATAAATTACAAATTGCCCCCATATCTGCTGCTATGTCAGTCTTCACATCATCTGCCAGTCTAGCCATAAAGCATTTTTATTTCCTAAAATATTGATAAAAATATTAAATGCAGTAGAAAAATTATCTAAGGACCCATACAGGTAATAGCTGATGAATAACACCTGTTTGAGATCTGGCACTGAGACTGTTTTTAACCCATTTAATACCTGACTAGTTAATGAAAAAATTTCCCATCAAAATAATACTAAATCTAGTGATTTCCTAGTCCAAGGAAATTTAATTTTCATCCTATTTCTTTAACCAATCATAAATATACTCCTAGTCAGTGGGGAATTAGCAAGTGGCTCTGTGGGGTTCAGTTGCTGACTGGGGTTAAACCACAATGCTACCTGACAAATCTGGCCCTTGACCCCTCTTTGAACTCTTTGGTCTAGGTGTTTTTAATAAAGAAAAGCACTAGTTTTAAAGCTGCTATCATCATTTCAAAGACATGTGCATATATTAAAATTTATATGGCTAATATAAATTTATTATAGTAACATAAATTCATTACTCTGATAATTATTCCAGGCATATTATGTGCACAGAATAATATCCTGTACAACAGCTCATATTCATTTGGCCTTTTGGGTCATTCAGCATTAAACTCTTCATGCTCAAAGATTGCACTCCCTTATGCTGTGGTATTGATGCAATAACTCACAGGTCTAACCTTCAGTTTCAAGGGATGCATGGAAGCTTTTTAGTTTTCTATTGATCCCTCAAGCTCTGCCTATCCTGCTAAGTAAAGCTGTTAAGGACATTTCTCTGGGGCCAAACTACATGGTTTTACTGATGGTCATACATCAAAATTCTCCTTCCCCTGGAACGAAGTGTCGAAATTCAAATTACCAGTGGGAATAGTTCCTGAGAAAAGTGATCCCCAGCCAGTGCCAGCGCCCTGTCTGTGGCTGTGCTGATTAGCACATGCTGAAAGTGTGCAGGAGCTGGGCTGGCCGTTAAACCACACAGGCATTTGGAGGTGGTGCCTGAGCCTGAATCCTGACACCAGTTTGTTCTGGCTGATCTCAGCTGCAGTTCATACACCACTGAGACTCTAACATGGCTGGTGTCAAAGCCAGGTAACTAAAGAAAAACTACTTGTGGGCAAAGAACAATGTCTCAAGGATCAGGAAATTCCTTATCCCCACAGCTGTCTCATGGAAATCATCAATACCAATGTCATGTTCCATTCTTCAGACAAGCAGGTTGGCCATCCTGAGGGATCCCGGGGTGAGTGTTTTCCTCTCTCATAAGGGTAGGGAAGGATATGGAGATGTTAAAGAAGTTATTCTTGAAGTTTTCTTCAACTCCTTAAGCCTCAAAAGTCACATTTTCAGATCCAGCAGAGCAGCCGATTGCATCCTCCTCTGTTACCACCCTTTCTGTGCTTGCTGTGTCACCAGACTGATGTTCCCTATTTCTCCTGCAATGTTTCTAAAATGGAGCCATTGATTATCCCTGTAATATGAAACATTTCTTCAAAATAATCAGTGAACTGACCTGAGGAATGATTTGCTCAGAACAACCTGGTCTTCACTCTCTGTCAGACTGTTGACTCCCTCTTTAGTTACTTCATGGAATTTGCTGGACACAAAACCATGCAGAGATGGCAAACAGCATCAAGTTATTACCCTTGATGGCTTTGTGGATCAATGGGATTTTTGCCTGCTCATTTTAGACATCCAGCTTTAAACCTCCAGGGAATGGCAGACACACCAGGGAATGCCAAAAATTCACAATTAAAGAATTATATATGAAAAGTCTTGGGATGGGTAACAGCAAGGACATAGAAAGTCAGTTGTGTGATTTAAAGAGCCTGGGACACCTGAATGAGAAAGTTTAGTTGACTAGATTCTTAGTGTGCTTGAAGTTTTGATGGACTCATACAACTTTCATTCTGTGGCAATTCATACAGACACAGATTTGGAAAAGAGTTTTGCTGAGCTCTAGTTCCAGAGCAATTTATGCCACTTTCTCTCTGGAAAAATAGATGATAATGAAATGAATTTAGGGTTCTTTATTCAAAGGCCATTTACTTCCTTGATTAGATTGTTTTAGTAATATAAATTGCCTGCTGCTGGAAAAAAAATAACCTAAACTTTTCAATCAGCTTAACCATGAGAACCAAGCCTGAGAAAAAGTCATTTAAAAAAATCTAGCAAAACAGAAACAGAAAAAATGAATGTGCCTCTACAGCTCAGCCTGATAATAACCTCCTCTGTAAAATTACATGATCTCCTTCTCTGTAAAATTGTATGAACCCTCTGTTCTAGAACAATAGTATAAATGAGTTAATTGTAGATCTAAAAATTGTTTGCCAGCTGTTGTCTGTTCTGTTACCAACACCTGTTTTGGCTCATGCCCTCATTAATTAAAATGTGATGAGCAAGCAGGCAAGTTCAAAACATAATGTTGACAATGTCTGTACAGCTGACATGAAATCCATATCTGTAGTCCTCATCCAAAACCAGGAAATAATATGGCTGTAATGCAGTGGGCAGGGGGTTCATGGTTTGGGGCTTTTTTTCCTTCCTTCCAAACTGCTACAATAATGAATCTGTTCATTAAGGCTACATTTGGTTCTGGTAAATTGAGGGCAGAAATCATGGGCTTTCCAGACCAGAAAAGCATATTTTAAAAAATTATACCTATTAAATATTGCCTGTTAACCATTCCAAACATTATTTGGCCATTTAAAAACGCTAAAGCCTTTACCAGGTTTCATTGTTGTCTATTCCTTCACTTCAGAACTACTATAACTGGATAATAACCCCTTTTAAGAACTTGTATTTCTAAGCACTTTTCTGTGCTGCAGCAGAAGCCTTCAGACCCCCATGACATACAGTCCCATCTGTTTTTCAGAGTTGATTTAAGCTGGTTGGAAGAATCTCAAAACTGTGAATGTCACCCTGCTCAGGCTGAAACTTCTCAGAGCATGTAGCACAGTTCCCTGCTCTGTTTTCTTCATGATGGGCACCACTTTTTCCCTAGAGATGCACAACCAACCAAGCTAAACCTCCAGGTTTCAGGACTGCCTGGATTCTCTAAAAAAGCCCAAGGTATCAAACACTGATAGAAATATAAGTAACCTGGCCACTTGTGCCAGCATCCTGCAATTACTCCACAGGATTGCCTCCTCTTTAGTGCACTCACCCACAGAGTGCCTTGTACTGATGGGGAATTGTGTACAAAATTCTGGGGGAGACACTGAAGAAGTGGTTTGTGTCATGATAAATATATTCTACAATGCAATTTGATGTTGAAACAGGAGAACAAATGTCACGAGACCAGAAAATGACCAGGCTGAAGGGAGTCCTGTCCTAGCTTGGGAGTTAAGGAACTCTTGGCTGCAGAGTCCCAGCAGTCCTACCTTTCTTGTGCATTATATATTCAATACAGACATTCAAGAGATATTCCAGAACCTTCTGGACACAGTCCTGTGCCATGTGCTCTGGGGTGGCCCTGCTGCAGCAGGAAGGTGGGACCAGATGAGCCACTGTTGGCTCTCTGGTGGTCCCTTCCAACCTGACCCATTCTGTGACTCTGATTAGAACATCACCTGAAAAACCCATTCCTGCAAATTGAATCTCAAATCCCAAATATGCCCACTCACCAGTCAGTGTCCTACCAGAGAATTAACACCACCTTGCTGTTCTTCTGGCCTTGGTCCTGGCTTAACTTCACAGGGCTTTAACTTCAAGGGAAGAAGACGAAAAAGGAAAGAAGGAGAGAAATATTGAGGCAGGATATCCTGAGATGTTGGAGAATACACATGACAACCCCCTCAGACCCCAACATTAACCTTCGTTGTCATGAAATGTATCACAGAGCTGAAAGAAGCACCCAGAAGATGCTAGATACGTTAATATCTAATTTCTCCTTCCTGAGATGTTACAAAAAACAGTTTGGTAATAAGCAAATAGAATAATTAAAATTATTGAATAAATCCCAACAGAGATATTTTCTCCAGAAGTGTTTCTCCTTGTCTTGTTCTTTTTTAATGTAAAGTTTCTGAATATTAATTTGACTATGTATCATGAAACAGAATTAAATAATTCTATACTATATCTGCTGTTTAAGATGTTCTGTTTGTGAAATTAAATTGATTTAGATATTTTACTTTGTGGGTTTTTTCCTAGGTTATTGTTAGTGTTGTGCTTTCCAGACTGTTGGAAGGAAATAAACCATATCCATAAAAATGAGAGAAAGGGAAGGCAACAAACTGACCTTTTCTAGCATACAACCTAGACATTTTTATTATTCTGTTTATTTTTTTCCTGCCCCACATTCTGGACTCATCCAGCCCTAATGTACATATCAAGTGGGGATGACTGTACAGAGTTTATCTCATCCATATCCTGGGGTTCCTTATGCCAAATATTGCTGATGGGAGGCACAGTCCTTACTTGAGAGACAACTCATAATATTCAGAAATGTCCTGGAAAATGAATTTGAAGCTAATTTCCCCAGTGAATCTCCATGTTGACTGGCACCTAACTGTTCACTACAGCAGGATATAAGCAAAGGAAGAAAATTCCTGGCATGGATTCTCTCCCAAAGAGACAGTTATTCCTGCATGTTCTTTAACAATGGCTTTACAGGCCGTTCCTCCTTGAAATTTGCAGCCTTCAGATATTTGCAGTTTTTACTCTGTTTCTCTGTTTTTACTCACATGGATTGTGCACAAATGAAAACAAGTGAAATTCCCATTTCCCAGTGGTCTGTAACCCTTTTGATAGCAGTCAGTACCAAGAACATGTATTAATTTTCTTTATTAGTTGAATTTCTTACAATTTACTAATCTTTCTCTCAGTGTCTTCGGAGTCATAACAATTGTTCTGTATTTTCAGACTCCTCTCCAAAGATTAGGCATGGAATTTTTTCAACGGTAGATTAAAATATACCAGTATTATTAGTTTTCAAATATACTTTTAAAATTGTATTCAGGACCCATAATGCAGAGGAAAGATCTATTACATCAAAGAGATTAATTAAAAAACACGAGGAAGACTGAAACTGCTATCTGCTTATATTCAGTGCTAACAACATTGCCAGCATTTGTTTAATAAATAGAATTCTCATGTAAAATTAGACAGAAAGACAATGAAATTAAGCATATGCCTAAAGTAGCTTGATTCCATTATTTTAAAATCCTATTAGGAAATAATTACGTCCCTACACTTACGGCTTTTGATGTGTGACAATATTGGAACAGGAGATATTGGAATTGAAAAGTTTTTTAGAAGGATTTTTTGATCCAGGAGCAGTTATGACACAGGCCTCCAATTATCTGCATGTTTGGAAGGTATTTAAGGGGAGCAGACTTGAGCCTCAAAGCATCTCATGCTCCTTACAGAAGGCAAAAGGTAATCAGGTGAGGCCAGAGGTATCTAAGCAATTAAAACTTAATTTTTTGCATTTAATTTGGAGTACTCCACCTAACTGAAACTATGTTTCCAAGAAATCCCTCCCTGAGTTGTGAGAGGAGAAGCAGAGCTGAGGCTGGGGGGCACAAGGGATCCTCCCTGGCCCATCCCAAGGTGTAGCAACTCCACCCTGAGGAGCTCTGGGGTGAGAGAACCCAGAGCTTAACCTGGACACGGGAAAACATCCACACCGTGCAGGAGCCTGAAGACCCCAACACTATTTCATCCCGTGGAAATTCAGTGGTTTCTGATCCATCCTCCCGTGCACACCACAGACAGGTCTGACCTTCCCTGGCCAGAGGAGTCCATGGGGTGGCTGGGGCAGCATTCCTGGGAGCCTGGTGTAGGTGCCTGCCTGAGGTGGATTCATCAGGAGCCCCTGTACCTCAGTTTCCCACACAGCAGGACAACTGGTCTTGCACAGGAGTGCACTTTATTTTTGGGAAGGCACCAGTGCCATGGCATGTTTTGCTCCAGCTCCTCTCGTTGACTTTAGGGTGCCTCAGGGGAGAACACTACAGCCAAAACTACCAGCAGTGTTCTGGGACAGAGAGGTAACAATTCAATATCTTCTCATTTACTCCTCTTCAAATTCAGGGTAACTTTATAGAAGCCATTTAGCATACATTAGCATAAAACAAGAATTGCGAGAGGCAGGGATAATGAGGCTCATTAACTTTATATCTATTTTTATGTGGAAGAATTGCAAGGGTGTGTACTGAGTGTGCTTGGGACAGAGCTGACTTTCTCCTAGCATTCCATTTTGGATCCATGACTAAAGCAGTGCTGACTACACAGCCATGAGCTAGCTGTGGCCAAACACACCTCCTGTTCCCTTCACTTTCAAACTGCCTTTACCTCAACCCACAAGTTTTTTTTTGCTTTTTTTTCTTCCAGCTCTTTTCCACATCCTGCTGGGAAGGGGAGTGAGTCAGTGTGTGGCTGTGTGGGTGCTAGCTGCTGGCCAAGGTAAACCTGAGCTCTGTTCAGAGATGCTGATAATTGCTGCAGGCTCACCAGGGCAAAAAAAGTGTTTCAGAGAGATTTAGATTAGATAGTAGCTAGAAATTCTTCCCTGTGAGAGTGGTGAGGCCCTGGCACAGGTTTCCCAGAGAAGCTGTGGATGTCCCATCCCTGAAAATGTTCAATCAATGGAGCTCTGAGCAGCCTGTTCTACTGCCAGGTGTCCCTGCTCATGGCAGGGGATAGAAACTGGAGAATCTTTAAGTTAGTTCCCCTACAACACAGACCATTCTATGATTCTATTATAAGATCAAACTATGAAATGCTCTACATTTTTCAAAATTAGGCCACTGAAAAATTCAGAGATGGATTTCAGACTGCACCCATACTCATCACTTGTGACTCTGATGTTTCTAAACATGTTACTGATGGATCATTTTTAGCATTAACTTTTCCTTGAACCTAAGCTAAGCTAGCTTTCCCTATATAGCTTTGAATAAATGAATAAAAGAAAATGACGATCAGAGGGTGGTGATGAGGGGGTGTCTGTGATCTCAAAATAACACCGTGTTTTCTTTTGTGTTGTCCCCCTCCTTGCAGCAGAAAACAGAGAATGAGCTGTGACATCACTGGGTATCTCCAGCTCTGTAGGACCATATTCCAGCCCCGTGAGAGTGTGACTTTCAGAGGAGTGACCTAATGGCTGAGACATACAACACTTTCCACCCTGCTGAATGATCCAGTTTTGGCAAAAGTGACCAAGGCAAAGTCAAGGCCAAAAGGTAAAATTTGCAGTTTATTGTGCTGAACATAAACAACTAACCAGTGTGCCTAATCTAGGACCTGGCCACCCAGGCAGTCAGATGCACCTCCAGGGGGAAGGGCAGGTAGATTTGGAGGGAGGAGGTGGCCACCATAGGCAGGCCAGGGCACCTCGTTTCCTAGATTAAGTCATCCCATTTAGTTCTTTAATCTAGGAGGATGTACCTAAAATACTCTGTTCATCCTTAAGTGCCAGAACTTTGCTAGTGGGTGGATTTGAGACCTTTAGGTGAGGTGAAAGTTTGGATGTAGCCACGTTGTTCTGGAGACTAGATAAGCCAGATGTGCCTCTGGTTTATCTGACGAATATTGATGTAGCTAGAGATGACAGGAGATGGGAGCAAGGTGTTTTGTCAGCTCCCACATTTCTCCCAGATTTTACTGTTTCCATTTGAACAAGGATTTGTACCTTTGTCTCCACATACATCCATCATACAACTTTATCTATTCTCAGTGTTTTACGCACTTCTTTCCTAGTTCATTTACAATAAAAGTCTGGAATTTTGTACTGAAGTGAGATTTATATCTCCCCCTTTTAAAACATCTTTTTCCTCTGGTGATCCTGCAGCATTTTTCAGCTGGGGGAACCTGCAGGGGGAACCTGAGCAGTGTCAGGTATTCAGCTGGATCTAACAGGTTTAATTACTTGCTGACCTGCTCCCGTTTTTCTTTCTTGCATTCATTCAAGCTGTTTAAAAGAGGCACGGCAAGATTGCACCTTCTGTTTCCTTCAAATTACTTGGAAAGTTCTATGCCTCACCAATACAGGCAATGTTGATTTTAGAACAGCCTCTACAAATTGCCTTGCTGCACTTTTGTACATGTGGGAGCATGCGCAGATTCCAAAGCAAAGCAAATAGATACAATCCCTAAAACTTAACCATGTAAAATATTAATATTGAGCTAGCAGAGATTTTTCCCAAGAAAATCATTTCAATTTTGCTGACTGGTGCTTTTACTGTGCTAAACCTCAGAAACAGTTTGTGGGGTTTTGTTGTTTCCAGCAAGGAAACACTAAACTTTTGCCTGGCTCAGAGCAGCTTCTCTTTAAAACTGTTAATACCATCCTGGGTGATCCCAGGGTGTTGCCTGCCATTCCAGAGCTCCTGCCACTTCAATTCCAGTGAGCTGTCTTGTCCTGACAGTTGAAGCTGATCATCCAAACAACCTGACATGGATTTTGTCAGTCACAAAACCTGAGACTGGAAGGTTTTAAAGGATGGAGAGAAAGATGCAGGAAAAGGAGGAGGAAGAGGTTGTGTAGGAGCTCCCATTTCAGTAACAAGCACTTTAGTGACACTAAGTTATGCTTAGTGAAGCATAAGCATAAATCTCATTTGAAAATGTGCACTTTTTTGTACATGGGATGGCTTTTTCCCATCTTGCAACATTCTAGCTCGGCTGCCCAGTTCTAAGACAGTAGATGTGAAAGAGAGCAGGAGAGAAGGGGTCAAAATACACATTGACACCAGATACCTGTATGGATTTAGGAATTTAGGGCTAGATGCCTCAGCCCCACTCTTTCTAATCCAAGACATCCATATCAAATTAATGTAACAGGCAAATGTCTTGCTAAAAGTCCATTAGATCTGCTCTACCAGATCTTTGAAAGTCTCTTCCAGGGCCTTTCTTTTGATAGTCCATCCCCTTGCTGAATTGCAACTTCAGCTTCTTTATTATTTATGTCCTATTTCGTTCTTCTGGCACAACCATTCTTTTCCTTCAACACTTCTTATTCCTTTTTGTTGCTCATATGATTGTTATTACACTTGACATTTTCTAGGGTCTGGGTCATGAATAAGTTCTTCTCCCTTAGGGATAGACCAAAAGTTAGATATTTTCCATAAACAATGTTCTAACTTTTTCTATTTTTCCCCACTTCTATTTCCTGCCTTACATGTTTGGGCTGTCAGGGCTGTAGGGAAGGATATGCTTATACCCAAATACCTGCATGTGTTATCTTTAACAACCAGGGCCTCTGGGGAGTGAATTGGAAGTTAATGGAGATGACAAGGAGCAAAGGCAATGAGGAACAGCCATCCTACTTGCCTGTCACCCAAGAGGAAACAAGTTTGCATCCTTCAGGGTGCTGGCTATTCAGTGGTACTTTGTCTTGATTAATTTTTACATCGTGCTAGAGAGAAGCAGTGCAAATCCCTTCATTACTGACCTGGCTGATGACAAACACTGACAGGAGACAGAGATGAGATCAATGTGGGCCTGTGCTCACAGCCCACCTCCTGAAAATCTGCTAACATTGCCAGTCTTCTAGAATCAGCAATCATTCTCCCAGGCAACATTCTCCTGTGTTGAACAATTACATGAACAACTTCCAAAATCGTGGAAAAATCTACCCTGCTTCCTTGGTGGGAATACTACAATAAACAAAGTATGTTTTAAAGACCTGAACTTGAACAAGAATGGATTAAAACAAAAAATGTACTCTGTAGAGATGTGTAAAGCACTTTGTGATGTGGTTGGTGCAGCAACACAAAACAGAATGAGTGGCTGCCCTCCAGCCATCACTTTTAGAAATAACCTGTGGTTTACTTTATCACAGGAATACCATCCGGTGGAATTCAGTTCTAATAGTTCCTATCAAAACTCACTCAGGCTCCTGTTTTTAAATCTCAAGCAATAAAAGAATACCAAATAGGTCTGTGGTGTTTCAAGCACTCACCTTTTGACATCTCTTCTACAACATCTCTCTCTTTTGTAGCCTCCTCTGAAACTCTGCATTTGGAAAGTAAGCGCAAATTCTCAACCAAACTTTGTATTCCTCTGTGCCTTCTGGCAGGAGTGCAAGGATGGTCTCTAGTGATAGCCACCCTCAGGTGGTCTTTGCCATAACACTGAATTTTTGGGCTGTCTAAATGCACTGCAAGGAAGTGCAGATGGATGTAGATGTAGGGCACATTCCAGATTATACTAGGCCCAAACTTAGGAGGATAAAATACTGCATATTAAGAACTCAGATACATTCTATTTAGGACAGAAAGAAATTTGTGTCTACATAGAGAACAATCTAATGAAGATGTGATGCGGCACAAAAAAAGATATTTACAGCTTAGTTAAGACTGTGAGGAAAAAGCAAGCAGAGTATTAACAAGAGCTTTGCTCTCCATCCCAGTTCCCAATGAATTCCAAGGTCTCATTTCTTTCTGCAGATCATATATCTTTAAATCCAAGACGTCCTTTTTTTTTCATATTGCCACTTAAAACTCAAGTAAGAAGAACTTGTCAGAGACTCAAAGTTCTGAAATTTTGTATTTCTGGAACCCATAAACTGTGATGCAATTTTTATACCAAAACTGCTGTATCATTTATCAGGTGGGTGCAAGCTGTGGCAACAATTACTATATAAAAGAGATTAGTCCCTAACCAGATAGGAAACATAGTGATCTTTCAGGAGAATGGTTTGTCTGAATTTTGTCAAATATGCATGATATTATACAGTACTTTTTTTCTCAAGTACCCATTAAGTATCTGACGTTCCTCAGATTATGATTAATCTATTGAATTTATACTTAAGTGAACTGAATTTGGACTTTCAAATGCAGGAAAACATCAGCAGTTTAGCTGCCTGGGCATTGTGTTTGCTTTCCAGACAGATCTTTGCAGACTGAATTGCTGGGAACATGATAATAATGAGCAGCACTTTTGAAATCATCAGGGTAGTTAAACAAGACGCCAGACCCTTTCAGGAGAGTGTGCACTGATTCGTTTTAGATCAGTTGGAGCAGCCACAGCAAAAGAGAAAAGGATGAAAAAGTGAGATTGAAATGGAACAATTAACCTCTCTGCAGGAAAAAGGGCACACAAACTACCTAAGCCGACTGCAGATAGCTGTAATTAAGGGATTGTAACTCTCTTTGAACTAGCTAATACCACAGAGACCAAGACTAATCCATTTAGTCTACCACCCCACCTCCCACTGGTCAAAGATAAAGGTTTATGGCCTGTGATAACCAGGAGATTAAGTTAAGTGACCAAGATGAACCCTCCTCATTTTCAGCTGTATGGGAAGACCTATTTTCTTCCCCACATTGAGGTGGTGGTCCAAAGGAGGTCTTTGGACAGCCATCCAAACTTAGGCATCAGCTGTGATTTGAGATTTCCAAGGGTTTCTGTGGCATTCACAGTGGAGTGGGAAATGCAGGACCTCTAAGGAATGTCTGGTTTTCTGCAGTGGCAGCTGGAGTCTGGGTATGGTTTCTCATTGCTGCTTGAAATCTCATTTGCTGCAAAGGCCACCGTGTGAGGTAAAAAGCCCGAGCAGAACAGTGATTAAACCAAATGTCGCACAAGGAACAGGATGAAAAAAATATTCTTTATGATCTCTACCTCCTGAATGAAGCCCTGAACTGGAATTTCACAGTATTGACCTAATTAAAGGAGACAACAATTGAACTCATGCGCTGATGTAGATGGGTGGTGCTGGTCACAAGTCATGCTGAAACAAATGGCCTGTGAACTTCAGCAGGTGCCAGAAGAGCAGAATGAGGGGAACTTCCTCCTGCCTTGAGAATTGCAGCTGGAGCTGGGCCTCAGCCTCACCCAGCTTCATTTCCTCTCATTTACAGGCATTCAGATCCAAGGCTTTCTGTCTTCCTGCCTGCAAACTCTCCATCACAAGCACCATTGTAAGTATAATTATTAATAGCACTGAGGAACTGCATGACTTCAGCCATTTGAAGAAAAAACCCCTGAAAATACATAAGGAAGCCACACAGATATTTTTCAGCAGAGTAATTTTTCCTTCCAAATATAGTACTTCATCAGCAGCAAAGGATGAGCTTTTTTTGTTGAAACAAGTGAAGATATAATAATATGTTTTGAGAGTATCTGAACTCTTTTTTCCAAATTACTTCTTTTTAACTTTTTGAGATGCTATATTCCATAACAAGTAGTTGTTAAAGCCTAAAATCAAGAGGAACATTTCAGAATTGTAGAGGCAACGGGGGAGGTTCAGTTGTTTTAGGTTTTTTCCTCTCCCTTCAGAATAGACATTTTACTTCCCAAATGATAAAATTTCTTGTAAAGGAGATCATGAAAATCCCCCTTAGCCTTACTGGTTTTGTTAATCAGCCTTAAAAACAGATATATGAAAACATAGACAGAGCTAAATGTAATATAAGGCAGCATGCTTGCAATTGCAGTGTGTGCCAAGGGATAAATCATTGCTTGACACCTCAGTGGAATGTTGGATTTCACTTCAGTGACTCACTCCTGCCTTTTCCACACTGGTTATCCCAGAAGGAAACTCGAGCAGGGTCCTTCCATTCATCATCTCTTTTTCTATATATGCCTTTGTGAGCACTCCCAGAAGATCACAGGCAGAAAAGTGTTATGTACCTGTGCAAAATCATAGGAAACATAAGAGTGTCACAGTTCTGTAGGTCAGCATATTTGGGGCAGGCTTTTGCAGAAATTACAGCTAAGTGCTGTGTCTTCAATTTGTCCTGCTTTCTGCACAGACATCTGCACAGCTGTAAAGGACACCCAAATAAAAGACTACAGATAATCACATCCAGCTCAGACACCTCTAGTATGAGGCTGTGGTACTGCTTCCATCGTCAGAGTGATGCACCACAGGTATTCTTTGCTTGACTCAAAGTGTCNAGAAAGATTTGCTGCCTGCAGCTGGTCACACTCAGCTAAAGTGGGAATTTCCAGCCCTCCCAGGTGGGCTGTCTTTCAGAGTCATCTCTTTCTTCATGTACCTCGTTCCTTCCAGCATAACAAGTCAGTACTCTTAGGAATGTCATCATCTGTGTTTGCAAGTAAATAACTGCTCATGGCACTCTCAGAAGCTGCTGTAACTCTCTTTTAGGGACGCAGGATTCTTTTCTGCTAAATGGAAACTTGCTGCACATACCCCATCTGGCTACCACCTCACCTTTGTCCACTCACCAGACCTGTATTATGCCCAATTCACAGTCCAAGGCAAGGACTCTGTTTCTCATGAGTCTTTTCAATGCCTGTAGTTTTCCAGTTTGGATGAGAAATGTCTGCTCTGAAAGACAAGACACTTTTCTCAGATATGTCTTATCTGTTGCTTAAGGATTCTGTGGTCTTCATCATATTTACAGCTGATAATAAGAAAACTTTAGAAATTTTCAACTAGCATCTACTAGTTATGTATTTTTTAAATATTTCTGAATAGGCATATTTCATTTCTAAACAAAATCTGTATGGGTCAGATCTTATCACTAGCGTAGCTACTGTGAATTAACAGTTCAGTTGATTCATGTTATCTGGGAATCAACCCCTCATTCATGGGCTTTCCAGTTCCATGAAACCCAAATATATGAGGTGCAAGACTTAGATGAGGCTAATAATCTACCTTGCAATAATCTACTTTATAACCCTATCCTGTCCAGTTCTTGGCTTACTGAACATCTGACATGAAAGCAATAAGAGCTGGATGGATTTCAGCACTTTTCAGAATCAACCCCAAATTCAGGATTGCCTCTGGTTCTCCCCATCTGGACATGAGAAGTTTCCCTTTGCCTTTTAATAATTCCTTCTGATGAAGCTCCTGATCTTTTCCCCTCCTGATCTTTTCCTACAAAGTCCTTTTCTCCAGCCTCCATTATTTAAGATTCATGTATTTTATCCAGTACCAAAATTCCACTGCCCATAAAGATTTGCAATAACTCTCATCCCTAATTTTCATGACGTTGAGTCTTGCACAAGATCCCATTTTCCAAAGCACTATATAAACACACCACTAGAAGCAGTCCCTTCATCAAGAAATTTTCTAATCTAAGCATCAAGGGGATGGTGAAGGTGTCTCTCACTGACACGTTAGCCTCCCATCCTCTGCACTCCTCCTGTATCACCTCGACTTTCCTCTTGCTTTCAGTGTTTGGAGGAGAACAGATGTGGCTGGGCTGCAGGAGGCCAAGTCAGGAGCATTTTTTCTGCTCAGGAAGTGTAATAGTGTTTGGCTCTTCAGGGCTGTTTATAGCAGCCAGGACAGCAGGTGTGTTTGGATGGTTCAGAACACCTTCTGCCACTTTCACAGGCTGTGCTCAACCAGAACATCACTGAGCCTGCAAATGAACTGCTGAAGTTACTCCTGTGCTTGCCTTTTATACTACCTGTGCCAAGGAACATAAAGGGAAAAATTCAAATATAAGGGGGACAGAATGGAAATGGAGGGAACCCTTATCCTCACTATATGTGGGGTTTTGTGTTTCAGAAAATTGCTGAAAAAGATCAGCTAATTTAGCTTCCAACCTTATGCAAAGATCCAGAAGAATGCTTGCTGTGGAAAAGCCTGCTGGGAGGGACCATTTCAGAGCTGCTGAGGAGGTTTCCTCTTCCATCCACAGCAGGAATGATGAGAGCAGGCCCAGGGAAGCTGTGGGATCACAGCTTACCCAGGCACACATTTGTATTAAAGCAGCCTAAGTAAAGACAGGCAGTGGGATGCTGCTGTAGCAGCTGCACATAAGCAGCAAGGGCACCCAGTGAGCTCAGTCAGGAGATGTCAGGTTTTCTGCCATCACAGAAGCACCTGAATTATTGTTACCTTGATTCTTGTGTCTATGCTGCATAATTACAGAATAATTTCCTGATGCTAGCCTTACAAAATTGCATCTCATCTACTTTAATTACTAGACTTGCTGTGCCAGTGCAGTGAGAAGGACAGCACCCCAAAAAAGGAGAGTTGTCCAAGGCAAGTGGACTCAAGCTGTGGGGTGGAACGGGGTGCTCAAGGCCTGAAGGAACCAGAGGTGAATCCTACCCCACAGAGACTGTATGGACATATAAACACATCCACAGATCCGAGTCCCACATCTTGTCTTATTCCTACCAAGTTACCTGTGCCTTGTCTTGTTAATTCACTATCCCCCCTTCTCTCTGTGAGGAGACAGATTGTGGGGAGATAGACGTGTTGCACATATTCATGAGGAACCCTGTGTATGTCTCTGTGGTGAGCATTCATTTCCAGGATGAGCACTGGGTTGCATTCAGGAAAAATACCCGCAAATAACTTGCATTGAGAATAATTTCCTTCATTCAGCTGAAATGCAAACCCGAGTAACAGTTTTCAATAAGAAGATTGAAAGTTTAATATTGCAGTATGTAAAAAGTTTCTTTCATCACTTTTAAATAGGTGGTGCTATTCAGTTCCAATTAATTCTGCATTTCATTTCCTATGAAGAAAAACCATTGCACTCATTTTATCTTTTTCTAAATACTATTTACTCAATTTGATTAATCATTATTATTCAACAGAGGTACCTTAAAGAAACTCAGATTAAACTCCATTATGCAAAGCATTGTATATTCATACAGTAAGAGACAATGCTTGCCTAAAAGATGTTACAGAACAAATAGATAACAGGCTTGTTAAAGTTCTCATTTTATGGACAGAACTTATACAGCAAAACCACACTGAATGCCCAAGGACAGAGAGGACTTCTAGACAAGAACTGACTTCAAACTCCAGGACTTTTAGGATATGTCCACTGGGTTTAAGAGATTTAGGACCAAAAAGTCTCCCCTATAAATACCAGGCACTGACAATATCTGAAGATAGCACTAAGCAGCACTTGCAGAAACACTCTTCAAGCCAGAAATATCAATAGGACTCCCCTTTCTCATTGCATTTGTGCTTCATAAGTTGTCTATAAACTACACCACATGCACCTGCACTAATCAGATTTTTGGGATACAGTCCAAACAAGGCTGGATCTCTCATTATCTGTAGATAAGTTTAAGTTCCATAGAAAATAGTTGCATGATTTTATCCTATGTAACTGTGCCACCTGAAAACTTGTCCCTTGGGCTTTTGACTAAAAGTATCAATAGAACACAAATATTTACATAATTTTTTCCCTGCTGGCAAAGAACATCAAAAAATGAAATATCATATATTTTTTTCCCTCAGCAACTTTAGTCTACTCATGCTTGTGAGTTGTAGGTCATTAGAGCACAATATTTTTCCCCCAGAGCCTACAGCACAGGAAGAACTGTTTATTCCTTATTTTTCCCTGCTGCAAAGCATCTTATAAATTTAAACATAGTTAAAAGAAAGTTTTTGATAACAATTGAGTCCTTCAAACTGCTAGGCTACATTTCTTTTTATCAGCCTTAAGATGTTCTTTCCTGACACTGTGGGGAACTACCCACTTAAGAAACCAGCACAGTAAAACTTTCTCCTCATTTCATAGAAGTAACATACCATAAAAACCAGTTCAGTAGTGCCAGGCATCAGCAAATACCAAGCACTTCACAAAAAGTGTATTTAAACATAGCCCAAATAACTAAAAACTTTTAACTTCCATAATTTGCCATGAAATTGCTGCTTAAGACACTCCCCAGTAATGGAAGATGATATTCCTTCTTCTGCAGTACATGTAAGCTTTCCCCTACTTTGTTTTTGACCAATAAATAAGAACTGTGGCATTTTCTGTTGTGTTTGCTACATGTTCACTGATGCATCCTCACTGCCTCTGACACCTCTAACACCCACTCCAGGGTGAGCAGAAAGGAAGGCACAGTGACTGGTCTGGTGCTACAAAACAGCACAGGGCTTTGATTACCTAATTAGGGCTTTCATTTAATTAAAGCTTTGGGTTGGAAAGGGGCTTTAAAGATCACCTAATCCCTACATCAAGTTGCTTAAAGCCTCATCCAGCATGACTTTTAATGTTTCTAGGGGTGGGGCAGCTGCAGCTTCTCTGGGCAAACTGTTCTAGTTCTCACCACCATCATCATAAAAAATTCTTCCCTATGTCCAGTCTAAACCCACCCTCTTTCAGTTGAAAACCATTGCCCCACATCCTATCACTGATTAATTCATTTTCATGGTTGTGACTGTACAAGTCAGGAAAAGATTAAGTAAATACTAATATTCAAAGGAAATGGTAAAACTACAATAAATATAGATATAACCGATACAAGGAAAAAATATGAAGCTGTATCTCACACAACTCAGGAAGTCCTCTCAGAAGATTTTAATCAGCCTGATCTATTTTGGCTGTCACTGTGGTGGGTGCATGTAAAACAGAGGAAATGTTCTTTCTTCTATTGCTAAGGAACAAGAGAAGGTGAGGGGAATGTGCAAAAGTTACAAGAGCAGTGAAGTTCTCTCTTGGCCAAATAATCCCTTCCTCATCAATGCAGTGCTCCTCACTTGCCATGGCATCTTACTCAGTCCTCATCCACGGGGTTTGACAGAGCATTTACCATTTCCCTTGCACACCTAATCTGCAGTCAAAACAGCCTCACCAGGCAGGAATTGTTCACTATACCTCATTGAAGAGGGATGTAAAGTGCCCTTGGTTCCCACCCGACCCAGGAAGGCAGAAGCTGTTATTCTGCACTGAGATAAGGCACATCTAATCCCAAAGCCACCCCTGACAAGGGCCATGGACGGGCTGAGAGTGACTTGAGTGCCAAGTCCTTCACCAGAGTGAAATGTGCTGCTTCTCATCTGGTGTTTATTATTTATTACCAATCCTGCAGCAAGAGGTTTGACATCACCTCCTAGGTGTCCAGAGCAATGTAAGAAATATTACCAATGTCATGGATAACCTTTTTTTCTTAATTTATTGCATTTTTAGTCTTAATTGTACACTATAGGAAAATTCATTTCATTTATTGATCTTTTTCACGGTTTTCTTGAGTTTTCTCTCTCACACTTTTCAATTTCACATAAATCTATCACATCTAAACATTTTTTCTGGGTGGTTTAATACTAATTTTCAACCCAGAATATGCAAGGACCTCACAGTGGTCCAGTAAGTGAAGCAATCAGTGTCTTCCACCCTTTTCTGCAAACAGGTACACACAAGCCCTGACATTCTGGATTCTGGGTAGTGATTTTTAGAGTGGTTTCCTTGCTATGCACCAGGAAGTAATGCAATTTCAGTGAACAACAGTACCTCATATCCACTTTATATCCCTAAGACTGCCCTGTGCTTCAGACAGTTTTCCTCCCCACAGCACAAAAACACCAGCATGACAAACTGTCATGATTCAGGAGGAAATTAATGGGGACTCTTTGAATAAAAGTATCTCCAGAGATGGGCTCTGTAGGTTTAGGAATTTAAAGATAAGAGCACAGATTCAAACCCACATTCTTCTACTCTGGGGTCAAGAAAATTAAAATAGTGACACAGAAATAGCTGATTCGTGGAGGATCCCTGTTGAAGAGTGAATCAGCTGTTCATGCATAACTTAGCAAGTCATTTGAGACGTGCTAGAGTGTCTCACCTGCCCTCCAGTGTCCTCTGCACAGTGGCACAGATCTCACATATGTCCTGTGTCATATGGAATCACAGAATTATTTAGGTTGGAAAAGACCTTAAAGAGCACTGAGCCCAACCATTAACCCAGTACTGCCACACCCAGCAGTTAAGGGGGTCACCCTAAATGCCACATCTACACATCTGTTAAATTCCTCCAGGGATGGTGACTGAGGCACTTCCCCAGGCAGCCTTTTCCCGTGCCTGACAATCCTTCTGGTGAAGAAACTTTCCGAATATCCAATCTAAACCTCCCCTGGTGCAACTGAAATCCACTTCCTCTCGTCCTATCACTTGTTCCCTGGGAGAAGAGCCCGACCCTCACCTGGCTGTCCCCTCCTGTCAGGGAGTTGTAGAGAGCAACAAGGTCCCCCTGAGCCTCCTTTTCTCCAGGCTAAACAGCTCCATCTCCCTCAGCTGCTCCTCATTAGATTAAAGTTCCCAGTCTTATGAGGAGCCACTTCTACCACTCTCATGGGTCTCAGGTATTTTAAGGTACACCAAATGGCTGAAAATGCCCAGTGACCCTCAGTGACCAGCACTCTGCAGATATATGGGAAGGAGCTGCTCCTTACTAATGATATAAATGATACCTAAGCTCACCCCTAAAATCCACTTGTTCAACTAGGCATCAAGCAGCCCTTGGACATTTTTTTTCAAATTAAACTTCTCTTCTTGATGGTTTCACAGGCCATTAGCAGCTCCCTGATCCAGCTGTAACTGAAATCAATTAAACACTGTAGGCGGTGCTGAAACATTTGTCTCCTCTGGCATCTTCTTTCTAGTGACTGTTGTGGAGACCAGACCCCTAGCAGACATGTAGACACATACCTAACAGAGACCTAAATCTCAGTGTGTAAACCTGGGTGCTTGTGTTCAGAAGGCCTCCTTCAGGGCTGGAGCTGCAGGAGGACAACAGCCCAATACTTAGTCCAAAACTACACACGTGGTAGATTTTGACTTGAAACATTTATTACTCTAAGCTTCTGCAAAATATCCAGTATCATAAACCACATTATCATAGAGTGGTTTGGGTTGGAAGGGACCTTAAAGCTCATCTTGTTCCAGTCCCCTGCCATGGGTGGGGACACCTTCCACCAGACCAGGCTGATCATCCCCCACCCACCCTGGCCTTGGACACTTCCAGGGATGGGGAACCCACAGCTTCTCTGGAGAACCTGTTCCAGTGCCTCCCCACCCTCACAGCAAAGAATTATTTCTATAATAAAATCTGAATCTCTCCTCTTTTAGTATAAAATCATTCTCCCTTGCCCTAGCAATGCATGCCTGTGTAAAAAGTTGCTCTCCATCCCTTATTCCATTGTAAGAAGCATGAAGACTTTCAAATGTGTCAAGGGATGGTGAGGATTAGCTATTAACATAGTAAACTCTGATTTTTCTGATGCCTCAAAGAAAATATTCCTGTTGCTACATGTTTAAAGAATGATGAGGCACTAAAAGGAGGCATTTCATCCCACAGATCTGAGGTCTGCTTTCCATCTTCCTGATGAAGATCAGAAGTTATTAGATTTAAATCTGTTTTAACTGAGAGTCATGAGAAATAACTAGTGAGAATCATATTAAGTTTTTTAATCAGAACAACTACTGGGGAAAGTTTTGAGAAATACATTCTTGGCATGTTCTAATTTGATTTGGCTGTTTTTCAATGTACTGCCTATGACCACAGCTTATACATTTGATCAGCACAGTGATGGTGGCATCTGTAGTGAGAAAGTGAGTCTTAAAATGCTGAAAAATAAAATATTCCAGTTCTAAAAACTCTGAAAACCATAGTCTTAGTGGATTTATTCTGTAGATATAAAACAATTTACCATATCTAAGTTTATTTACTTGGGCCAGCTCTATTGGCATTGGAGAAAATGAGGTGATTTCAGCAGCTCCAGTGGGTGATTCATTTCAGACACCTACCTAGAGTGAACTGAGTAACTCACAGCAGATGTCACAGATTATATCTGTTCCTCTGCATGTAACAAGGTCTGAGAATCAAGTTCAGAAGGGGAGTGTTATTTCATTTCAGAAATCAAATTCCAATATCACAGGGTAAGAGGAATCCCACCCAAATTTCCCTTGTAAAAAATCCCTATTGTTAAGTCATAATATAAACACTTTAAGTTAAATTGCTGACTTCTAAACAACTGAGTTTTCACTATTTTCATGCTGACTTTTTTTCCCTGAGGGATACTTGCAAACTGAAGGGCTCTAAAACCAGCCTGAGACACATAAAAACATTAAATGTTGCAGTATGAGCGTTATTTAATGCTGCACTATCAATCAGTTGAAGGACCTCTGACTTTCAGAAACAAAGCTGTAAGTAGGGCACTTCCTGCTCTGCAGCAATCTCCTCTTGATTGCAGAGCACTTGGTTTTGTTAATAGGTCACTATTTCAAATAACTGCTGCGTTTCAGTACTTTCCAAAGATTCCTTGGAAAGAAACACAGTCGTCATCTTTCCAGAGCACTCATGTATATCACATGGCTTCTTTCTATTTTAAAATATTTCCTATCAGTTCCTACTGTCACCAGAGCACTTAACAGCTATTTTAGTTTTCCTTCTGGCTGCCACGTGCACCACTCCCCATCACAGCACCATGCTCATGAAAGTGTAATTCCAAGAATTAATAACCTGAAAAATCCTGATCCAATACATACTCTTGGGACCTTGTCTAAGATAATTCCTTGTTGAAACCCAAAGTCCACTACCTCTTACAATTTTACTTAAGGCTATTGCTCAAATATTTGCACCTCCACCCTTACTTCCATTGACAAGTTTGTGCACTGGCAAATGTGATCTGTCAGCCAGTGTTAATCACATCATCATCTTTCTGCAGTGTCCTGAGGTTTAGATTGCAATGCATCAAATGCAATACTGAAGAAAAGATGGATTGCATCCACCATGTGAGTTTCACCCACACACCCTGGGGTAATAACCCAAGATGCCACAGTTTTTGTCAGATGTGATTAATGTCTCAAACTCATGGTGCTTATTGCTCAGTAGGTTCATTTCCCCAAAATACTTATTTTTACAGTCCCCTGCTACTACATCCTAGCCTACTGAAGTCAAGCTAAGTGGTCACTGATTTCCCAGGTGGTCTGAAATATCCACTGTGCTATTTCCATTCAAATAGCTTCTCACTCATTTTCCAAGAGCATTTTTCTCCAACTTGTGCATTGCAGTCTATATGGCATTTTTGAGACTTAAGATGCAATCACTGTGTTTTCCTCACAGACTTGAAAATTCAGGGGTTTCATCTGGTGAGTCAGTGGAAGTGCTTTGTAGCCACATGTCTGTCAGAAATCTATGGTAAATTATAGATAGCAAGCTGGTGGTTTGAATAGACAGAGAACTGAAGCCATTTGCAAAGGAAAAGTCTTCCCAGTTTTAGAAATCAACAGGAGCCTGAAAAAACACATAACACTGCAAACATACAGGGATCAGTGTTGGAGTGGTAGGCGAAAGACATGAATTTCAACAGGCATTCAGACTAAAATAACCTTCATCCCAGGAAGACAGGGATTATAGGAGGGAGGCAGAGAGAAAAGAAAGGAGACAGTGGAGGAGGAAGGTAGGAAAAAACTACATAATCATTAGCAAAAAAAAATATTAACCAAAAGCCAGAAAACCAAATTAGCTAGGATGATGTCAAGCCTTGAGCTGTGCTGCATCCTTCACAGCAGGGAGAAAATTTAAATTTGAGAATGATGGATGCAGAAATGCATCAAAGAAGCTGGAAAAGGAGTTTTACTGTTCCTCTTGAACTAGAACGGAGAAAATTAACCACTGAGGACAAGGCAGGAAAAAGGGAAACGTGGTAGTTGTGGCACAAAGGAAAACATGGATATGAAAATTACCAGGACAAACTGCATAATTTGGAAGGGCCCTGGGTGTGAGTTAGCATTCTGCATTGCAGTCTCCTCTTTTTCCCACACTCCAGCCTCGTTTCCCAGAGTCAAGCAATGGGATCACCAGTCTGTCTGCAGCCAGCCTCACGGGCGGGCTCTGGGCTGAGCACACTGCCCACCTCAGGTCTCTTCGGGCTGTCCCTGGGGTGCCTGAGGGGGCAAAGCAAAATGCTGTCCCTTTTACACTTTCAGACCCATTCTTCCAAACAAATAAAGTCTATAAGTAAACAATGGGAAAAATAGTCAAGGATGTTCCCAAATTGCAAAGAGCAGCTTTTCCAGTTCTAATTACATTTTGTCTATAAACTTCTTTTCCTTTATTGCTGGATCATGATATTTTTGTTGAGGAGCTGCAGTGATTTGGGAGTTATTCAGCCTTTGGCACAGTGCAAAGGGGAAGATTTTTGTTTCCCAAGCCTTGGCAAACAGGTAAGCAGGGAAAGGAATAGATCTTTGCTTAAGGAGCAGGGTGAGAGCTGTGGCTGCAAACACTTACCAGCAGGTAACAGAGATCTCTCATGTTTATGTAGAAGCCCACAGCGACATTCTGTACCCCTTACAGGCAAAATGCCTCTTTTACAACCCCACAGTGGTGTCTGAATGGTGCATTGTGCTTCTCAGCAAAGACGGATTTCTTAAATAAAAGCATAATTATCTCTAGACCCGTGGGTTTTGTCTCTACCATGAGTTCTGGGTGTACCCCTGTGGCCCAGAGGAACAATGCTGACCCAGATCCCCTGGATCCCATACACCTCCTGTTCCATCAGTTCTCTCCATGGTGCTGGCTCCTGGCACTGCTCAGCCCCCAGCACCTCTGTGCTGTTCATCACTACACGAAGGATGTGCTGCTGCTCTGGGGTGAGCAGTTGTTCTCCTCTGGATGGGCCCAGCAGCCAGCTGTGATCAGCAAGACTCTCAGGCAGCACTGCCCATGGACTGGGAATTAAACTGAGGTTTGGTCCAGGCAGCCACCACTGCTTGTGGCTACTTTTCTCCATTTTTGTATCCCTTTGCATCTCACAGTTCAGCTCTGGATCCTTCACTTCTGTTACCTACATCCCTGCCTGAGGAAGAAATTATTAACATTAGCCATGTTTCTCTTCTTCATAAAAGTAAAACTTTACCATGTCAGGCCTGTGCAAGGAGAAATTAATCTGATTTAAAGAAGATGCATAAAAAAGTTAAAATCAGCAAGAAATCATCCGGCTGAAAAGCTTTTTGGTTTTTGTTAGTGACTAACATTATAGTAGCACTCCAAATGCAGAAATCAATTCTTTATTGTGGTGGATTCTGCATAACCTCTGCATTGGCTCTGCAGGGAATTAGCAGGTAACCAGAAAGAAGGAAGATTGGGATCTATCCTTTTTTTGACCAGCTATCTCAATTTCTTCTGGTCTTTTTTTTGTTTGTTTGCTTAATGTGAAAGATAGAAAAAATTATTTTAATGGCAAACACCTTTCACAGTTTTCTTCCCAGTGGATCCATTTAAATACCCTCTCACAGCTTTGTTGAGCAACAGGAAAGATATGAATTGTTCTGCAGAAGTGCCCTCCAAACAGAGGAGTCCTTGACAGCTCACTGAGCAGGCAAATTGACATTGTTGTGTCCGCAGATCAGCAAAGGGAAGCTCAGCTCTGCTCCCCCAGGTGAGCTCAGCCAGGGACATCTGCAAAGGCCAGGCCAGTGCCCTGACTTCTGTGAATTTCCTGGAAGGAAATAAAAGTGCATTAACCTTTTGCTGCCATGGAGAGCTGCCCCTGCTGAAACTCTCCCTTTACCTCTCAACACCCAGTTGTTCAGCTGTCCTGAGCTACAGAATTCTCGTGCTCAGAACTGGAGCCCAGGGTGGACAACTCCACTTCTCAAGGGGAGTGATAATATTGAACAGACAGGTAAAGCTCTTCTGCACAGCAGAGATTTGTCAGGGACAATGCAGGAACTCAGGATCATTTAAACCTATTCCAAGCTAAGGTACAAACTGCTATCCAAAGCATATATCAGAATAGACACCACAAGAAATTAATCTCCAAACCCAAGCACCACACTGCACACACAGTCCTCCCCACAGAGAAAATACAAGACCAGCATTGGCAAATATTAGTCATATTCTTTACAATAAAATACACAGTAGTGAGCTGGATCAGCAGGTATGAGGAGCTGAGAATACAATGTACAGAGATCCATTTTGCCCATCTCAAGCAGGTAGAGAGAAAGATAAAAAGGAGCGTGAGGTAATGACTGCTGGAAACAGCTAGGTGGTTTTAGCCAGGTATATAAAAAAGTAAATCACTTTCAATGCAGCTCCATCAAAAACAAACAAACAAAAAAAACCAAAAAACAAAAAACAAAAACCAACAACTAAAATATTTGATTAAATATTTTGTAACAAAGAGAAAGGTGGAGTTTTTTTCTCCTTCCAGAAGCACTAAACAGCCTCTACTTTCTCCAGAGGGCTGATGATCAGAACATTTTCTGTTCTGTTCTGGTTCCAGGCTGCTCCTCCTCAGGAGAGATCACAGTCTACCATGAAGCAGGGTAATGAGGACCACAACTTGGGGAGCACTGGCTGCAATGCAGTGGGGAAGAACGTGCAGCTTGGTCAGTGCAGTCAGAACACTGATCACATGTTCCTGTGGGCCCCTTTCTCCTGAAGCACTCTATTTGTAATCTTGAGGTGTAAAGCCTCAACAGTAGATAAAATCAAGAATCATTCTTGGATATGGATGTTATGGCATCCTGATCATCTACCAAAGGTCTGTGCTGACTGGAAATTAGCCAGGGTTATTCCAATTTGCAAGAACAGTGTGAGGGCAGACCCAGGAAACCACAGGCCTGTTAATCTAACTTCAGTTCCCAGAAAAATTGTGGTCAAAAACATACTGGGTACTACTGAAAAGCATTTAAAGAATAATTCTATCATCAGGCACTGACAACAAAGAGAAAGGCCAGTCTAACTGGCCTAATTTGATAGCACTGATGAGAAGATCTAGGCACCCTCTGCCTAGTGGGTGAAGGGAAGGTCTTTGATGTACTTTGCAGAGAGGGTGTTCCAACACTGGAACAGACTTCCTAGAGAGTTGATGCCCCAAGCCTGCCAGTGGTTAAGAGGTATTTGGACAATGCCCTTAATAACCTGCTTTAACTTTTGGCCAGCCCTGAAGTGGTCAGAAAGCTGGACTGGGTCATCATGTAGGTGCCTCCCAGCTGAAATTGTTCTATTCTGTACAGGTCAGCAGAACTAATTTTGAAAAGGCTGCTTTTTATGCCTCCTTTACCTCCTCTCAGCAATCCTCTCTCCTTCATGCAGACTTCTCTATTTCTCTGGGATAAAGAACGTGCTGCCTCATGCTAGCAGCACTTTGCATTTTTGTAGCATTTGCTGACAGGGAATTCAAGGGCTTTGAAAGACTTCAGACTAAAAAATGCTTGTAGGAGCTTGACAAAGGTAAGGAAATGGAAGCCCAGAGCAGCCAGCTGAATACCTAAAGATGGAAAATAACCATGGGGGAGTAGCTACACCTGTGCTTTTGGATCATCATCAAGCAATATGTGCAAGCAGATGCATATCAGTCTTTTAGTTACCCGTGCAGCTGACTTCAGAGCAGAACTGAAGTTAGCAAGTGCTTAAATGAAACTACTCTGAATGGATTCCCCAAGAGGCCCTGTATCACTCTGGTTACATCCAGAGCAGGAGAAAACATTACAATCCAGCTGAAGTGAAACCTAAATATGTATTGTGCTATTGCTGGATACCACAATATTAATGCAGTGATTGTCAAAGATACCTGAAAGTCCATCTCAGCTTTCAGTTGGGAAGAGCTTTACAAAATTGAGGCATTTTAGTACTGGCCAAGGGGAAATAAATATTAAGCAAAGCACAAACAGCTACCAGCAAGGCAATCAAAGAGGAAATAAATGGGCAAACACCAGCTACAATTCAGGTGTTATTATGGAAGAAGCAGCATATTCAGCTAAAGGTCTTGACTTCAACCTTTCAGAAAGGCAGGGGCATCTCCTCTGTTAACAGCCTGAGAAGATTGTATCTCACTTCAAATGCAGATGCTGTTTTGTCTTCAGTAGTGCTACTTGACCATGTTTTCTGAGAAATGTAGCAGAAAAGTGAATTATGTAGCAATTCGAAGGATGGCACTTTACATTTTAAACACGCAGGCAGAAAAATAATGTCTTTTGTTTATATGAAGCTCCTTAAACTTGGAGGGCATCCACATTTCAGAGAGAATATAGCTTGGGAAAAGAAAAATCTTCATAGCCTAAAAGCTCATTGAAAGGTTAGCATTTCTCGAATGTGGTTTCTAATAGTAACCTCATTAATTTAACTCTGTAGAATGTTAGTGCAAAGCATCTTTTGCTAGCTTAGCTCATAGCTAGGTTGATTCTGTATTTCTACAATGCCATATGCTGAGCAAAAAGCAGTTTATTTGCATTTTTATATCCTACATCTGTTTTGTTATTGCCATTGCTAGTAATGTTCTTTTCCACATTCCCTCTGCTGATACTTAGTAAGCATCTGGTGTTTCTCCTAAACAAATTTATCCTAAATACTTAATAATAGTAGCCTGCACTTGACCTTCAAATACAACAGATTTTTGTCTTAAAAAATGAGAAAAACTGCTCTTTATATAATTTCCTACCACCTGTTCCTCTCATTTTCATTTGCCTATCACAATACCACAATACCTTGTGGTATACATATCCTTAAAATAGTTGTAGTTATTTCTAGATTTTTTCTGGTCTTTAATTTCTTATGTAATTGCCTTACTGAGACATCCTCACTCTACTTCTCTCTTGAAAGAAATTTCTGTTTGATGTGGAGAACACTGAAAGTAGCCCTGGTCCCAGGAATCACTGCAACAGAGCACTCTCAGAGCAAGAAGACTCCTAAGAATGGTTGTCCCATGTCAAACCAAATTTGCTAGTCTCTGGTCAAGGCTTGTAGCATGAGCCTCAGGAAAGGGACAAGGAAGAAAGTCAGTCTAGGATAATCCACCCATTACAGCCCTGAAGTTTCTAGCAAGCTGCAGTTTTGGGATTTTCAGAGATAAATTTAATAGTCATTTTATGGCCATTTTTTTCCCACCAATAATTCCTCTGATTAATTTTTCTTGAGCCTATCATAGAATCATGGAATGGTTTGGGCTGGAAAGGACATTAAAGTTCATCTAGTTTCAAGTGCCCTGCCATGGGCAGGGATGCCACCCACTAGATCAGATGGCCCAGGGCCCATCCAGCCTGTCCTTGAACACTTCCAGGGATGGGGCACCCACAACTTAGAGATTCATAACTCATGTGTGTAGGTAGGCAGTCAGATAATCTTTGGTCTCCACAATGTCTCACAGTTACAAGTCCCACAATTACCCACCCTGAAGCAAAACTTCATCCAGATGGACCAAGAGAATGAGGAAAAATGTTCTGGTTGATGTGAGTATTTAAATGGTGAAGGTATTTCTATGAGTAAGAGAACCTATATACCTGCTATATCTATGTTGTCCTAAGTTGTTTTCAAAATTATCTAAAGAAAACCTAGTAAACACTTAAAAAAAAAAAAAAAATTCCAGTTGGATTCCAGCAGGTCAGATAGAATAGAGGTACTGGGTTTTTGTTACTTAACCTAAAATTTGAGCCTGGATGGATCAAATCTGCTTTCCATCAGCAGAGAATTTTTCAGTGCAGATAATTCTGTTGTGCAAAGATCAGTCTGCAGCATCTACCATAATTCAGTTTATCCACAGGTGTAACCAGGACAGAGTCCAGCTCTGCAGACCCTGACATCTATTGGATAAAACCAGTAGGACAGGCAGACCCGAAGGCATGTTTTGAAACTGTGTGGGTTAATCATGTGAAAGACCTAACTACTGCTATATGGAATTGATTTCATGTATTTAGGTGCCTTCCAAGCTTATTCAGACTTGTCCACAGGGTCACCATCACAGACTCACAATTATATTGTGTTATGTTACGTTAAATTATATTATATTATATTGTATTGTATTGTATTGTATTGTATTATATTATATTATATTCACACTTATAGCAAGTATATCATACCTCATCCTAGAAAGAGCAATGACTTTAAATCAGGAGGGTGTGTCTGGACTGTCAGAAAATGGGGATGTATATGTGCATGACTACACTTCCCCATGGGATAACATGCCCAAGATATGCCCAAGATTTCAGAAATAATTTCTAGATTCATATTTTAGCACTAATAATACTGATACAATGGCCAGTATGTCTGTGAAAACTCAGCTTTGTGTTTAATGTATTACAGACAGCAATTAAACTACCATCGCTTCAGGAATTTTACAATTCTTAATGTCCAGAGTAATATGTTTTGTAGCCCTAGTAACTACGGTTATTGGAGAAGTGACAAAAGCAGTGCAATAGTTTTTAATTTAATTTCATAATGAGCATGTGGGCAGACTGTGGGTGCAGGTGACATTCCTACCTGCCCGTGCTGCAGTTAAGAGCTGTCAGCTCAGGTGTGCCTGTACCTGGTGTAGCCCAGGTGCAAACCCTTGTGCCTCTCTACCTACACGCTCAGAACTGATTCCATTACCTAAAAATCACAAATCACAGACACCCTCAACCTTCTGGCAATACTTTGCCCAATGCAGCCCTGGACAGTTTTAGCCCCCTTTGACACCAGGGCACTCTGCTGGCTCATGTTCAACTTGGTGTCCAACAGGACTCTTAGGACCTTTTCTGCAAACCTGCTTTTCAGGAATAAATTTTATGGTGGTGTCTGAAAGCAAAAATATTTCCTGAGGGCAAGAATTAACCACAGATCAAAAAGGATTTGTTAATATTCACAATTTCATTATCTTAAATCATTACTGAGTGGTGATGCTGAACATTTTGTAAGGGAATTTTCTTTCTTCACATCTTAAGCTCAGCTGTGTTTATTTGGTGTAAGTGGAGATTATTCAATGTCTGGCTGCTGGAAGGAGGAGAGTGGTTCCACACCACTCTGTGTCATTTGTTGCTGCCCACTGTCAGCGACTGGAAACCAGTCCAAGTAAACCTCAGGACTGATTTGGTACAGCAGTTCTAAGTGTGGAACAGCTCCAAGACTAAATCCTTCATGGCATTTCTCACCCTAACCGAAAGTGAAAAGTAACACAGTTTTTCAAAGCTACTAAAAAGTGAAACTCTGCTCTGATTAACTGCTCATCATTTTCTGAGGCACACAAGGCACTCTAGTCCCTCTGGTAGGCTGAGATTAAGCCTGACATCCAAAAACTCTGGTATGTTCCACACAGCACAATATAGCTTCTGTTAACTGATTTATGTGTCATTATAGGGGAGATAAACAGAGGACATCAGCACCCACCTCCTGAATGTCAGATTTCACACTAAATGGCTCCTTGATTATTGGGTGTACGTTCATTTTGCAAACTACTGTCAGGAGACAAAATCTGAACTCAAAATCTTTTTATTCCTGTGGTTGAAACACTTCCAGAATTTCTTACAGTGTTTTTGTCTCAGGTATTTTTTTATGACTTCATTCAAATTTTGCCTTCCCCCTGCTGACCCCTCAAAGTGGTTTCCTCACTAAAATTGCCATCCTGCACAAATGGTGTAGTCATGCTTGGTAAATCACACAGACCTCAAAGCAGCTGTTCCTTCACAGCTACAGAAAGGGTTGGAGATGGGCATATAGGACTCCACACAGGAATCTTTGGGCACTTCCCAGAAGCACAGGTGCAATGAAAATCCATGAGCCTGGTAACTGATTACTCTAAAAGCTCACTGAACCAGAGCTGTGCAAAATTATCCTCTTGGGTAAATAGACAAGAAAAATGGGACAGTTGGCTTAGCAAGGTGGCAATGCAAAAATTATCTATGCAAGTAAATATGCATGGCTCAGGTCACACCATCAGTAAACATGGGCTGGGCCAGAAAGAGCATTTGTTCCCAAGTTCTTCAGAACTAAAAGCAAGAGCAGAGCTCAAAAATAAGTGCCTCTACCTGATATGAGCAGCTGATTCATCAGACCCTGCAGCCTGACTTGCCACACACAGTGGATGGCAGCCTCAGTGGTGCAGGGATATTTGGGAACAGATGCACTAAAATTCCAAAGTCCATGACACCCATAGCCCATTGTCAGCAGGAGTACTGAGCCACAGATCATCACCACTCTGGTTATAACTCTTCCAGTAAGATTTACAGTGCCCACCTTTGTTCTTTGAGCTGCCCTCAGGCCGAGCAGAGTTATCTGCTCATAGCCAGGCTGCCAGAATCTCCACCACCCATTCTAGAGTGGCTGTGTCCAAAATGTCCATTGAAAATGGTCCCTGGTCTCTGCTAATGCCCAGAATGAAACCAAAAATCTTTCATCAACTGCTAAGGCAACCATGCTAAAGGTGTGCCAAGAACTGTGCTGGCAGTTTGGCAATATAGGTTAAAGTTTTAGTGCTTAGGAAATCCCCAAGCAGTGTTTAATTTACTAGTATTGATTATCTTAATTATCCAAAACAACTGCTGTTTGGCATCACAACATGTTCTACCTTGAAAGATAGAAGATGGTCGTGTCCCATAGCTCCTAAGACCTGGACAGAGGTGTCTGAAAGCATTCTTTTTAACTGCTTTTGTATTTCTTTGTCTTTTTGCTTTGTTTCGTCTTTGGGAGTTTTAACTTCCTTTTTTTTTTTTCCTTTGTGTATCAGGAACAGACCACAGATATCCTCACTCATTTCTGAGTTTCACTACTCACTGTGTAAAAAAACCCAAACCATTAAAAATTTGTTCCAAATTGATGTCCTACAAGTATCAAGGAATACTCTGCTCTTCACAGAGAGTTTTCATAAATAAGAGCTCTGCACTGGATTTTTCCTCTACCTTCATGATTTTAAAATTTTGGTTCCTCACTGTTTTTTTTCCAAACCCCATGGCTTTCTTCTTGAGATGTAGAGACCCCGAGTCCCCAGATTGTGGGAGTGTGGAAGTTTTATGTAGCAGTAAAAGGACATCCTAGTCCATTCCTCACTGCCCTTCCTGATGGTTCCTCTGCTCCTGTTGGCTTCTTGTTTGCCACTCCACATAAAGGCTGTGATTTCTGAGCCCTCCAGCAGTGGTAACAAAGTCTCTTGTGGACTGATTGTGAGCATCGAGGAGACATAATTCACATTATTTTCCACAGGTGAACTATTGCACATTTTTCTTCTTCTGCCAGGTTCTTTACCTTTCACTCAGTTTTGTTAGACCCTTCAGGAGTTGCTCCCTGTCAATGAGACATTTGTCAAAGATAGTGAAGATAATCTTTATTATCTGGAAATCTGGACCTTTAACAGCTTGTTCACTTCAAGATAACAGATCAATGTCAAACAAAACTAAGAATGCCCAATTTCTGGCTGTAAAGCTAGAAACTCTTTCATTAGCAGACAAGCCCTAAAGGCCATGCCTGTCACTGAGAAGGGAAAAAAATCTCACTAATCTGTACAAACCAAAATACATCCCATACCTGCTCACATCAGTGTAAGCTGAGAATGTTGTGAAGGCAAACAGTGACTGCACCAGTTCCCCCAGCTCTTGTGGGGTTCTATTGCCAATCATGTATTTTCCATGCTTACTGACACAGAATGGGCAAGATGACACAAAGACACACATGGTCACAGGCAGCACGAGTGACTAGATACTCAGCAGGTTTTGCATGCAAGTTTTTGTCTGGACTGACAGAGTTGGAGCAATGCAGCTGGTGTGGCTTTTACTGCAGGAGCAGCAGGTGGATGGAGAAGCCACAGAAAAACTGAGGTTTGACGCTGGCTGAACTATTTTGCTGACAGAAGTGGAAATTGGTCAGACTTTGTCCTCTGGCAGAGGGATAAAGGCATTGCAAGAACAGCATGGACTGACAGACTGATGCATGAAACTAAGAGAGCAAACATGGCATTATTAAATTCTTTTTGTAGGTTCCTTTCTTCCAGGTATTTTTTCATACTCCTCCTCTAGAAGTTTAAGATAATTTCATTTTTTGCAGTGAAACACAGAATTCCCTCATCACTTTACAGAAGGGGTTCAGCAAGAGGCATCCATGGTTTTGAAGTCTGTACAAACCAAACATAAAGCTCTCCCTGTCCTAGCTCTGAGTGCCACCTGTGATGAGAACAACCACAACCAAAGGTGCCTTATTTCCCTTTTCCTTGCAAGATTCCCTGAAGGTGTGTTCTAGCAGACATCTGTCTATCTATCTCCTCTTCTTCTCACCACCTTGGACCACCTAATGTACAAGATAAATCAATAATGTGCAGGCTAAAATCCTCTTAAAACCTAAAGAAGAATATGCAAAGCAGTTCCCGAAGTCCTGCAACATATTAAGTTGATGCAAATGGTGGATTCTCCTCTCAGCATCCCAGAGTGTTTACAGTCTCTGCTCCTGGCTTCAGGGACTGGGAACACTAAAGATCCATGAGTAGTTAAATAGTTTTAGGCTAGAAATTTAGGGTCTTCCTCTTTCTATGTTCTTCTTGGCTAAAAAAAAAAGAGCAAAAAAAAGCAAAAAAAACCAAACAAAACCAAACAAAAAAACCCCCACACACAAAAAAGCAAAAACCCCACAAAAACAACAAAAAACCAAAAGCAAAACAAACAAACAAACAAAAAACCAGCAAACCCCCACCCTCCCCAGACAAAAGATCCAATACAAACAAAAAAAGCCAACAACAAAAAACCCCCAACAACCTGAATTTAAAAGCATGGGGATTTGGATACTTTGTTTGGTTTCTCCTTTTTTTGTTTTTAGCTTTTAAGGATGACTCAGGTAGCTGCCATAAGTGTTCTACTTCTTATTATGATTTATTTTCCTAATGCCAGCATAAGCTTTGTCAGTGCCTTACTAAATATGGATGCAGTTTAACCATAATGAGGTTTTAATGTGGTAGTATTAAAGGGTAAGACCCAGCCCCTGGAAGAAAAGAGATTAAGTTGAAATAGAAACACACACAGCTGCAAACCTGGTCATGCTAGTAAGGGTAAATAACATGACAGAGGATTCAAGCTCAGCCAAGCCCTCAGCTTCAAAGTTCTTGGAGGTTTGTGCCCAGTGAATCTATCATTTCTGACACCTGAGTGACAGAAATGGAGTTTCTGCAGTTAACCACTTACTGCTTGTCAGCTTCATGGAGGTAAAGGCCACCCTCACTCTGCTAGCTGAGAGAAAACATTACCTGACACCACCAGGAAGCTTTGGGTGGCAACAAAACTAACTGAGGCTGATGGATCCCATTCTTCTGGGACAAATAAAAGTCATATTTCTGTAAGAAAGGGCAGCATAACTCTATGGTGGGCTCAAAGGAATCTAAGCTATTCATAGGATTTCGCCCAGGTGCAAAGTGATTACCATCACAACTTCCCAGTGAAAGGGTGACAAATTTTAACAGATTTTGTAGCAAGTGGAGTTCAAAGAGACAGCAGCCAAGCCTCTCTGACCTGCTACTTGCTGTCAAGCATCTCTCAGGCTCCTTACAAACCATCCTAAAGGACCTATTCACACAAATATTATGTCCCCAGAAAGAAAAAAAAAAAAAAGTTGTGGCTCCCAGGCAGAAATCCGATGAGGTCATAAAGGGATTTAACATCAAAGTAAATGTATTGACAGAGGACTGGTGACATGAAGAACAAAAAAAAAACATAAAACAAGAGGAAGATGTGTCCCCAGCAACGAATCCACATCTTCTCATCAAAAGAGCTGCCAGTGAGGAGAAAGTTAAATTGAACTCCTTGCACACATTTCTTCCTGGAAGAGATGACACTGCTCACAGGTGCTGTCTCAAAGCTCATCTCAAAGCTTGGGAGAATCCTGGGACACGCTCTGCTGATGGGAAGGAGCACAGGGACACACTGGAGAGATGAACACACACAGAAGAGAGCCTCTGGATGGAAGTGTGGACCCAGCTGCTGTCCTATGCTGCAGCACCTCACTGGGCTGTTATTCATGGATAATACCCCCCAGGCTCAATCCCCAGTTCCATTTTCAAGGATGAATTACTGTGATTCTTCTGAGGGTAATTACAAGACCCCCAGGAGTAACAGTATTTTCCTGGAGGAGAGGTTTGCCATGTGAAGACAGACAAGAACATCCAAATTCATTTCATCCAGGTTTTCTTACTGCCCTCCATGGATGTTAGAGTGCTATTACTTTAGCAATTGTGTGGTACAACATGCTATAGCTGCTGAGAGAGCTCTCAAAAGCAGCAGTTGCCATTACAAAGGTGTCAGCATGTACAATTTACACTTAATACACTCATTTTTATTACTGTTAAAGTAATTACCCCTGAAAGATTGTCCATCACTACTTCTTAATAATTTAACCATCGATTTGATCCTTAGCAGAACTGGCACCCAGCATCAGACACATTATTGCCATCAAAATATTAAAAGCCCCCAAACACTTGTTTACTGAGCTACTATATTGAAGATTTGGGTTTTGTCCAGTTGCATAGTGATCCAAAAATAACATTTGTTAATATGCAATAAACCTTTTGGCAAGATTCCCACTTCTATTTAATTTTTTCTACTATGTTAGGCAGAAACAAATATTTTGGCTTTCCATTTAAAAATTGAAAATAGTCACTTTAGTAACTATCCATGTCTAACTAATGCTCTGTTTTACTATGCTTGTAAATTACTTATTCCTTTCCTTGCTGGGGAGCAGAAAACAAAGGCTCTTGAAATCACTGGCAGATTTGAAGAGCTGGTCCTTATCCTCTCTTGGCTTCACAGATACATTTTCTCTTCCTTTTCTACCACCATAATAGCTGTAAATCTAGATCCTAAAAGTGTAATGCTTGTGCCTGTTCTTGCTGAGCAGTAGCTCTGGATCAAAACAAGCTGAGGAATTTCTCTCTATGAAATGAAGAGTTACAGAATTCAATAAGGGAACTGAAAAAATTAGAGGGTGAGAACCACAAGTGTTTGCATCTGCTCCTCTGAGCTCTCCGTGCAGTGCAGGGGCAGTGCTCAAGGTCTTCCCTCCCAGCCCTGTGTGGGATATTTTGGCAAGAGGTTTCCTTTACTGCTGACTCAAACCATACATTTAATTCCCCTGCACAACACACAGGAGCTCAGATACACCCACAAGAATTTCACAAGCACTAACAGAAATTAAGAAATCCAAAAGAGAAAGAAATCCTACGCTTCAGTTTATTTGGTTTAAATGTTATTAGCTAAGCCAAACACGCTAATGCTGACATGGGGCTTTCAGGAGAATGAAGGAGGAGGTCAGACCTTGACTGCCAGGAAGAAGCAGTCACCTCCTCTGTCCCAGAATGGCAGATTCCACAAGACAGGAGAAAACCATTCATCATGGAAATGTCAGCCTGGTACTGCTCATTCTCCTCGCAGCTTTTCCACAGGTTCTGATCCTTTTTAGGGCTGCGAGGAAACGACTGGATCATTCCTTCAGCCCCAGGCTAAGTTGTCTGAATAGGACATGGGAAACTGCTGGATGGGACAAGAGCAATGTGCAAAGCTGACAAAAGTCACAGCGCCTCGGGGGATGACTGCGTTCCCATTTCACAAACCTCCCATTTGCCAGCCAAGGGAAAGGCATGCGAGAAGTGGCCAAACCTCACAGATAATTGAAGGGGGCCTTTTGGGGAATAAAGACTTGCAAGGCCACAGTGCCTAAGGAACCTGTCAGTAACACCAGCCGCAGTATGTGCAGTGTCCTTAGGCAACAGTTTTGAGAATACCAGACTTTGATATTGATGTAGCAAACTGGGGCCGTTAGGGAAAAAAGTCAATTATGGATAACAAATGTTATGTCGATAACAAATAAGAATAAGATCAGGTCAGAGAAAAGGAGGTACAAGGACTCTGAGCAGAAGAATCCAGAAACAGCAAAGTTGAACAAGTCTCAAACCATTAAAAAACATTTTAAAACTTTGAAACTATTCTGCTCTTCAGAAGACTCAGAAGGTTTCTGTATTTTCACATCCCATATTCAGCCCACATTTCTAATTCTGTGCATCAGAAGATCCCAGCATCTTAAAGGTCTTTCCATCCTGGGAAAAATGTCTTTCTGAAACATTCTTTACATTATCTCACAATTTTTCCTGACTGAAAAACTCTAGTCCAAAATAGACTTTTGCAATTTTAAATCACCAGTTTCCTAGATATTAAACAGTCAGAACAAAATGCACAGGTAATGAAGTACCTGTGGATGAGTCTATAGGGAAAAAGCAGTAAACAAAGATGTTCTGATTTAAAACAGAGACTTCAATATATTAGAAGCTGACTGTGTGCAATTACTTTGGGTGAAAGTTTGTAAGCTGTCTAAAGGGATTGTGTTGCTGCTAAAAAATCTATTTGAGCCATGTTTTCCTGCTTGCTGATATATAAACACAGCCCACAGAGCAGTCACTGCCTGGTATTTCCTTTGGGATCAAGCTATAATCTTGCAATACTATACATTTAAGCTTTGAATCCTGACACATCATAAAAAGCAAACAAACAGAAACAACCCTCAGACACATTGAAAGAATTTTAAAAGAGAAGGAGATTAAACTCATAGAGCCCAATCACTCCTTGCAGTGCATTTTGTCAGTCTGTTTTGTTGCTATCACACAGGATCCACTCCACCATGTCCTTCAGACCAGCAGTTCCTTTCTTTTTCACTCTCCCAGTCTCTGCATGTATCCATGGTTTTCCACATTTCATTCATCCCCACCTTGAAGATGATTGATGTCCATAATTTCCAACTTCTCTCACCCTTTCTTTGCCTAATGTACTGCAAAAGCCATGACATTGGAGCAGGAGCTGTGGAGTTTGATACCTATGCCATGTCTTTGCTGGACTCTTTCAACTGTCCTTTGGACGTCGTTTGGTTGTAAAACCCAGTTTTCTACATAACCTGATAATACCTCCCACAGCAGTACATTGATCCTTTTATCAACAAGGTAACATTACAGATTGAGTCATACTAAAATACATCATTTTACCTGTCATTGGATAAATCACTGCCTGATCACCAGCACTGCCCCGGGTCTGTATGTCCTGGGCACTGTTTTGTTTCCATGCACGGCACAAATGAGTGCTGATCTTTTCCCAGAGTTTCTCAGTACTACTATGAAACAATTCCACCAAACTTGAGCTATTTAGAGGTCAAAAAGTGGAATTTTCGAAGGATCTTAGTACACTACTCCCTCTGATCGTTCTCTTTTAAAATCTCCAACCTTATTTTCTCAGAAAAATCCTTCAGCTTTGTGTTTTCAATGTTTCTGAGAGCAATTATCACTCAAACACTGGATTTTCCTTTCAGACATGATGCTATAGAATTGCAACGATCTCTGACATTCCTGTCATATTTAAAAAATAAAAGGGCCTATTTTTGCAATTCTTTCTACAGCCTGGGACAAGACTCCTTTTGCCTCTCACATGGCTCCCTAATTTCTATTTTCCAATTAATTCGAATGCATCCTGCTCATCCAATGCTGACTAGCAAGAAGCTGCACTTCACATCCAATTCCCACAGATTTAAATACAATCAAATGATACAAGATGATGATGTCTTGGTCTATGAGTCCAAAAGTGGGGGATTACATGACAAAAAATTTATTTCCTGTATAGACCATCAGGGCTACAGCTACAGAGTTTATTTATGTCTGAGACAAAGTCTGGCACATAGAAATAGCAGTCTCCAGACAGTCTGTAAGAAGTTTCAGGAGAAAATAATGATCTTTGGGAAAGTCCTTCTTGTTGTACACAGTTTTTGTAAAGTGTACCTTGTAAATGCGTTTACAAAGACAGAAACCACAAAATGTCTATATTTTTAATCAAAATGGAGAGGGAACAGAACATTTTCATAGCACTGCAAAGCATATAATCGTTCTCTTGTCATCCTCCACTGCCAAAGAATTTTCCCTGCAGATTCATTCCAGAATGTCTTTTATTAAAAACTAGTACTTACAGAAAAACAGCAAACATAATTTTTTATCTGACTCTTTTCCACCTGCTTTTTACCTAACATTTTCTCTCTTTGCAGCAGGGTTAACACAATGTGAGTGCTGCAGCTGAGTTCTATCTTTGCACATCTTATAATTAGGCCATTTCTGCCCCAAAACTGACAGACTGACAGTAGTGGCCAAAGCACTGAGACACCAAACACAACATCCTGCAAGGCACCATGGATGCCTCCAAGCCAGGCTATATATTATCCATCAGAACTGGATCCACCACCCTCTGAGAGTCTGTAAAGGACCAGGTGGGTTTGAAAGCTCAGTGAGAGTGCAGGGTGAAATCCATTTCCTCAAACTGTTCTGTATGCCTCTCACTCCCAAGCTCCTTTTACGTTACTTTCTTGTGGTATGTGGCAGATGTCTTATACTGGTATATTTATTTATTGTGTTTGCAGTGCTCACTGGAGTGAGGTGTCTGCTCAGCTGTGTGGCACAGTGTAAGGTCTATCAGTGAATTTCTATTCTAAAACCAAAAACCTGTCTTTATATTGCTGCCTGAAACGATCGCTATCCTCCACCAGTATCCCCAGCATCGTCGCCCATCCCATCAGCTGGTTTTGTTTGCAAGACACAAACTTTCATATCAGTAATATTCTAAGATATATGTGCAGAATGTTGCTGACTATGTAGGAAAATGGCAAGTCACAGCTCAAAGTTTCTCTTCCCTGAAGATGTAATTACTTTTACAGAGAGGAAAAGCATTAGGCCCAACACGCCACTGACTGTACATCGATTTTGTGCTGGTCTTTACATAGGAACTGGTCCCACACGTGTCCTCCAGTCACCCCCTCTCTGTGACCTGTATGAAGGAACACAGTGCAAAAGCCAGCCTTCATCTGACAATATAACTCTTCCTCTTTCTGAAAATTTTTAAATATTCCCACAGAGACCTAACGTAACCTGAAAGGCCCAAAAATATTTTGAATGTCCACAGACTGTTTAGTTGTTTGTCTCTTTGCAGTTGCTTGGCTCAGACTACACATTATTAAGTGTTTAATAGGACTTTTGGGAGTTATCACTTCTGGACATGCTGATTTAAACAAACAAACAAACAAAAAAAAAAAAAAAAACTAAAAAAGAGCAATTTTTGACAATACAAAGACACATCAATGGATTTTTATTTCTTTTCCTAGAGATCTGCTCACTTTTCAGTATGTGTTCTGCATACCCATGCACAGGGATTTATCCCTTGTGGTACCCACGCATTCAAGCACAGTGATGGGATCTGAGCCCTCCAATTAAGTGCTAATACATTCAAATTACCAATGGGAACCACGACTTGGAGGTTACATCTCTATTAACCTGTTCTCTAGCCCTGAGACCAAGTGACAAAGTCTGCCCACATGCCTATTGTTACACCTCTATAGCCTGCAGAGCAGGGTAACACATCCAAACTGCCTTTGGGGAGTTCATACAATTATAGGAAAACTAGAGACTGACAGGAAATGTAAATTACCTACAAAAAACTGTTCTATTCTGAGAGCAATTAACTGCTGACAGAGAAGACCAGAGAGGCTGTGAAAAGCTCATCCTTGGAGATGGTCAGATCTTGACTGGGAACAGCTTCTGAACACATTGCACTGGAACTTTTTCAAACATAAGTCTAAGCTGGGTGTTAAGACCAGGTGACTTCCAGAATTGTCTCCCAGACTAATTTATTGTAGAAATAAAAAAAAATTATTCTAGGAATAGTCCTTGGCCTTTGCAAACTTCTAGACAGTGTTTGGGAAGTGTTTGAGAGCCTGTATTTGGTCCAGACAAAATTATGCCAAGTAGTTTGCTAAAAATTTAACAGAAGAAAGGATCAAGTTCCTGTGCTCAGGGATAGTCTCTGTTGCTGGTTAGAGTTGTAGACAGAAGTGCTGGCATTCCCAAAGTCATTCAGAAAGTCTGTAACAGAGGAGGAACTTCGGTGCCCACCTTCCTGTCTGAGGCTTTCTCTGCATCACTGGCATTCCTCTTCTCATTTGTGGGAGCACCCAGCTTAGACTGTGGTGGAACCTTGACTTGGCTTTTATCTATGATGTGGTTCTTTTTGGAATATTTTCAGATACTGTTTCTTTATGATACTAATCTCCAGCCAAGGACAGATCACCTCTTTTGTAAGCAGGACTGAGAGACTATAAAGACAGCCTGTGTCAGGAGGTGCTGTTGACAAAATGGTTCTAGTGTACTTTTCAGAATCTGGAACGTGGTGAAAGGCTTGCAGTCACAAGAGACTAAGAACATCACAGACCTTTAGAATAAAAGCCTTAGAACTAAAGCTGGTACCACGCTGTGTGCTTTTAAATATGACACACCTCCCACAGTCTGCACCCAGATTTATTTCTCCATATCACTGGCCAAGTCCACAGCTTTTGCTTTCAGACAGGTGAGCATTTCCTTTGCCTTCCTTCTAGGATGACTGGATGTTGGCAAACTCTGATTTTAAAGTGTTGGGATTAAAATCAACAGGAGTAACCATATCGCGAGCACAGTTCTGCCTAGTTCTGCCAGGTTCTGGATCAGCATGTCTTAACATCAGAAAAACCTTGCAGACAAACTATGCTTCACCTTTCAGAGTTATTTTGGAAGACAAAATCAGGAGCAAAATTGTGGCATTCATTTGGGAGTTTGCAGTGGTTATAGCTCTGATATTTACATGTATGAATTGCTTTGCCAGTATTTCACAAGCAAGGTGAAATGATAAACCTGAGGCTGTGCAGTCTGCCAGTGGCAGACCTAAAACAGCTTGATCTGCCAGGTGCCAGCAACAAACAGCGTAACTCCACTTTTTCACATTTGAATTTACTATTTCCCCATTTACTAAGAAATCCCTTTTCTGCTGTGGCTAATCCTTCCACTCAGTGAGCCATATTGGTTGATTAGAGAGGGATTCTTTACAAGGGCAAGGACAATGCCAAGGGGGGATGGCTTTAAATTGAAAGAGAATAGGTTTAGATTGGATATTAGGGAGAAATTATTTACAGTGAGAGTGGTGAGGCACTGGCACGTGTTGCCCAAAGCTGTGAATGCCCCATACCTGGAAGTGTTCAAGGCCAGGTTGGATGGAACTCTGAGCAACCTGGTCTAGTGAAAGGTGCCCTGTCCATGGCAGGAAGTTGGACCCTGGGTGATCTTTAAGGTCCTTTCCAACCCAAGCCTTATTCCATGATTCTGCATTCAGGGCCTGTCCCTTAGCATCACTGACAGATTGCCTTCCATATCAGTGATCTCTCTGTAAGTGGAAGTGTAATATCACTGTTCCCTCAGCCCATTGGAGCAAAGTATATTTATTATCCACCTTGAATTTGTTTCCTTTGCAGGTTACTTTGCACCTTTCCAGAGGAGTCCCTGGATGCCATTGATAAAGGAGCAGCTGCCTCTGGATGCTGGCTTAGAGGCATCCAATAGATCAGCAGTGTATGAAACTGCAAGGACAACTAAACAAGCTGGGTGATTTTTCTGCACTAAAAATAAACAGTGAATAAACATTTACATTTAAATAAGCATATTCAGCATGTTCACATATTATATTCTAATTACTTAATAGCTTGAACTTTGTTAAACGGTGCATTTTATAGCGTGCATTCAATCTTTCTTACATTGCACTGATGATGCTGACAGCAGCAAGTAATTGATCTGGGCTGTGCTTCAGGTACTCAAGCAAATCTTGATGTTTCTCTCTTCCTTGCACATTCATTCAATTAATTTCTCCCTAACTTTAATTGACATTCTTCTTTTTTTCAAGGGTTCCCAAACTTTGTTTCCCCAAAGATGCTTTGTCATTGAACTTGTTTCCTAAACCACTTCCAATTTGCACACTTTGGTTTTCCTCTTCTGGCTGCAGATGTCTTCCCTAAATTGTCCTTTCTTTCAAGTCCCAAATGTCTTTTCTATTTCCAGTCATCCCAATTATTTTGCATTTTTAGGGGGTCAGAATTAGGTACTCAGCTGCTGTTGCTAGTGGGGTAAGGGAGCCCTGCAGAACCCATAGGTTGGAATATTGCTGCTCTCAAGCAGCATAAATACTACAAATAAGTTCCTAATTGCATGAGAATTACAGAGAATGTATTTTTTTAGTAAGATCTTGGGAAAACACATGTGAAAAAAAATGCTGCTGCCTTAACGAAATCAAAATAGGTGCCTCTCCCTGCTGGTTGCCTACCTTGCCCCAGGGTCCGTGAATCTCAGGCTCCATCCAGACCATGTGTGTTAAGTTCCTTCTTTCCCTCATAGTAGAAGATGCACACCTTGCACTGCTCAAAAAACAACAGCAGAGCAGTTACTTAATTGTGGAACTCTCCCCTCTTTTTAAAAAAATATCCATTAACAGTAAGGAACAAAAACATTTCAGTAAATATATGCCTCAGGGAGGTGGTAAAATCACCCCAGGATTGCTTTAGTCCATTTGTTCCCTAAAGCCAAATGTCAGAGACAGTTGCACAAAACAATATGCTATCCTTGACTCTTTGCAGGCACAAAACCCCTAAAGCTCAAGGCATAATTCGAACCCTTTCTCTGTCAGTCCTTATGACTGCAGTAAGTATTTTAATGTTATGAACATCTACTCTGGATTCTTCTTATGTCTTTAAAAAGGCAGTGATTCACTGCTTCAAGCTACGCTTCTGAAAGCATCTTATTGCTGGGTTTTATGAAAAGTATTTTTATCAAAGTATAAAAAATAATATGCAGAATTATGTTTCCGGCTGTTGGAAAAGCTTCCAAGTGATTCTTTTACTCCTCCCAAAAAAAGGAAGTTGGAAATCAAAGCAGAATAATTTTAAATAAGTTTGGACTCATAAAGTTTCTCTCATATTAAATCCTGCTCTTAACTGGGGTGCTGCAATAGCTGTGCAGGGAAAGATCCACAGGAACCAAGCTAAGCATGCAACTCTGTGCTGTAAAACCACCACGGGTAAAGACGGGCTGCAGTTTTAGTTTTCCTGGAATGTATCTAGCAGTCCTCATGTTTATGCAATTCCACTGTCATTCCACAAGAACTGATCTTACTTGTGCTGTAAAGTGACCAGGAACCTCTCAGAGTGTCATTGGTGCAGTAGAACCCAGAGCTCAGTGTCAGCCAGAGCAACCTGCCAGCTGTTAATGGGAGCTGCGCACTTCAGAGCTGGGTTTTGTTCATTTTATGGTGAATTCCTCATCTATTGTGCGCCACTTGTGCATGTTCCTGATAAGGCTGAAATAACTCCTCTGCAAACACTGAGCCTTCCTACTGCCTTGATTAAATATACATAACAAAGGGCAATCTAAGTGTTTTATCAGAAGGCATCATTTATACCTCCTCTGTAACAATTTAGGATGATAACATAAATACTCACTGAAAAAATGCTGTGAATGTTCTCATTTCAACAGCACCTCAAGCCCTGAACAGAGATGAACTTAAACTGCTGGGCTAAATGTTATAGAAATCAGGAAGGCAAAAAGGCCTTTTAAATATAAAAAGTCCTTTTATTAGAAGCTGTGCCTTTTAATAGGATTTTTTAAAATATAAATCATGTTTCCAAAGAATAAATATAACTGATGTTAAGAATGGAAGCAAAGAAGAACAAGGGCAATAGCTTGTGCAGTTTTAGCAGGTCGTGTTCCAATCATGCTTAGATCTTAACCCTTATCTGAATCAAAAATTATATATATTTGAGAAAAGTTGACCCCCATACACATGCTTATACCTAGTAAATTTTCATTTAATTTCTTTTCTGGGGGTGATAGAGAAGAAAAGGTTTCTGGTATACTTAGAACAGAAATAGAGTAAGAATAGTTCGTCTGGAAGGGATATCTACAACCATCATCTAGTCCAACCACCCAACCACAGCAGACCTGACCAAAAGTTAAAGCATTTTGTCAAGGGCATTGTCCAAATGCCTCTTAAACACTGGGGCATCCACCACATCTCTAGGAAGCATGTTCCAGTGCTGGAGCACCCTCTTGGTAAAGAAACGCTTCCCAATGTCCAGTCTGAATCTCCTCTGGTGCACTGCTGAGATCTTCAAACTAATCCCACCTCTGCTCACCAGGGAAAAGAGCTCAGCACCTCCCTGTCCCATTCCTCACCTCAGGAACCTGAGGAGCAAAGAGATTGAACCTCAGCCTCCTTTTCTCCAAAGCAGAAAACCCAGTCATCCACTCCTTCTACAACTTGCCTTCCTGCCCTTTCCCCAACAAAAAATATGAATGTCAAGGTTTATTTTGGGAAAACCTTCACACACAGACTGTGTGTGGTGTGACTGTGATGCTGCCTTTATTCACAGCTACAGAGAGCTTCCAGCTGTCTGTAGGACCATGAGAGCACACAGGATAGAGCTTTGTGGGCATCCTCAACTTTGGAGCAAGCATCACTGTGGTGTGCCCATCATCTTCCATTTTCATGCAAGAAGAAACAATCAAAAAATGAACAAAATGCAATATGAATAAATACATGTCTGCAGCTTCAGTCACAGGTCCCCACAATTAAATTGCAGGAGGGGTCTCCCCGTGTTAGAACAGCTTTGCTCAGCATTATTGATGCTGCTTGAACAGACATGGCACGAATTCCATTTTGCCGCAACACATTGGACAATTTGGGAACAATAAATACTTCCCTTTCATTATGTCCTGTAAATTACACTGACATGCAGTTTTCATTCATATAATGGAATAAATAGAAATACAGAATTACCAAAAACCTTCTCCAGAAGTAAAAGTTCAAGTACATATTTTGACTGTTTTTTTTAATAAACTCTGACTACGTCTCTGACTTTCATTCATTTAGACATCTCGGAACTCAAACAGCTGAACATAAACAACGTATTAGGAAATGGTTTTTAAAGCTGTTCCCTCTTCCAAGTTTATTTTTCAAATAATACTCAAGATATAAAGACTCATTTCAGGCGCCCTTCTCAAATGTTGTGCTCCAAACATATATTCTCTGCAGCAAAAATACACTCAGAGGAACAAAAACAGGGCACAAAACATTTTGTTCTTGCTTTGGGAAATGTTCAACTATCAAGCCTGGAACTCATAATACTTTTAGAGAGAGAAAATATATATATTTTAGTAGAAATTTCTACATTTCCCAAGGTTTGAGCTTCATTTCTGATGATTACTGTGACAAGAGAGCCACAAAACTCATCAGAGATTGCAAAAACATATAAAACACTGTACAATAATAAAGAGTATTTTGACTTTTGTATGGTCAGAATGAGTGGGGCCATTTAGAGTTTGTTTCTTTTGAGAAAAATAAAATGGAAAATAGTTGGGTGAAAGGCAAAATATGCAGTAAGCAAAATGGTGCAGTAAATTGAGCATCCATGGGCCCACCTCCAGCTTCCTACTGTGAAACAAGACATTCCCTTTTATGTGCAGTCCCCACGTATAAAGACCTATGCTTCTTGCTTTTCCTCTTTGACACAGACTGTTCTCCATGTTCTGGTGTCAGAGTCATCAGATCCTTTTGTGGACAGAACAAGCTGGACACTTGCTGAAAACATCACATCTACAACTACACCTACAACCCAATCTAAATGGGTGATGTGTATGAACATTTTAAAAATCATCACAAGTTTTGTCCAGCTGAGCATGAATTTCAGAGGGTGGTGAAAAAAATCCTTTTTCTACGATTTCCAGAAGCATCAATCAGGTTGGGGCACTTTTCATTTCATCTGTTGTCTGAAATTGTGGGAAAAGCAGAAATCACTTCCCTAATGCACAAAACTGGCTCTGCCACAGGGTTTGGACAACAAGAAGCCACAGAACAGAAGTTTGGTCTGGCAAACAGCAAAGTTTCATTGCATCTGCACAGCAGTGCCAGCTTCTGCCTCCAGCTTTGCTTCCTCTCCTCTTCCAATCTGTCTAGCAAGTGAAGGAACCTCATTAACAATTAATCAGCTTTTCTGGGACTCAGATTCCTGTGTGTGCTATGGAAGGTTTCTAATTATGGATGGCTTTATTTGAGAATGCATTAAATGCTCTACAGATTTGAAAGGAATTCATCACAGTATAATTAGGCTGATAGCTCTTTGGTCATCAAGTGTCCTCCTATTTTCCTCCCGATGGTGGGTTAGATAACAGCACTGAAAAATATAATAGCTGTCTCTAATGACTAACCCCAGACAATTAGGCATTGCTTAGAATAAATTGCTTGCAGGTCACAAGTTTTACTCATCACTAACAATTTCTGGCTTCACAGAAAGCTGCCAATCAAAAATATTTTTGATCCATAACCAAGTGCAGTATCCTCCAGCAGCGCAGAGCAATGGAAGGGTACCCAGATGAGGAAGCCCTGCACAGGAAGGGGACAGTCAGTAGCTGATCTCTGCTGGTGACAAGGTGTAGTTCAATCCCCATCTATTGCATTCCCGTCATCAGACTATGGGTTGGATGCTGGTCTAGGCCAAGGCACTGCAGAAAAATAACAAGAGAGCTATAGAGCTCAAGCAAAAAAACCCCAAATCTATAGAGACATCATTTATTGCATTTCCAGGGTAGGGAAAGCCTTGTGGTTCTTTTGGAAAACTGTGTAACATTTTACTTCAATGGTCAGTTTGCAAAAGTGAGAGGAAGGGAGGAAAAAAGGGACTATTGGTTCAGTCAAAGACAATTATTCTTTTCAAACAAAGAAAAATAACAGGAAAACCCCTCGAAATAATCCATTTTGCTTCACACTAAAAGCTTTTAATTTCATTTTCCATTATTAACGTCCTTTGATATTTTTTTCAACTTAGTCAATTTTGACATGAGCTGCTGTTTCTAAGAAAAAAAAAAACAAAGCACTTTCATTTAGGTCAAAACAAGCCTTTCAACATTTAAGCCATTTCTCTAATTTTTGGGTAAAGCTACTTGTTTCACAACGAGCATCATTTCCCCTGCAACCCCTTTTCAAGCAAATTCAATAAACGTATGCAGAACTTGCTTGCTTGACTTCCCCAGAAAAAGAATTTGGAGTCAGGATTCTCTGTCCTGCTGCTAAAAACAGCCTGTTTCCATAGCTGTCACCTCCCCTGCAGTGAGGGAGCCTGAAACATCCGTAGTTCTTCCCCACATCAATTAAGGCTCTCCTGGCTGGCTGGCAGGCTGCGGGCAGGAGGCAGGAGCTGCCTGTCTGCTGCAGTTCTGAGTCACTTCCTTGGCCCAGCCTCAGTCGGATGGGGAATCCCTGGAGGATGGATGTGTTGGCATCACAGCTCCCTTGGCCATGTTTAAAGGTTAGAGGAGCCCAGAGATAACTGGGAGAGATCTTCCTGCAGCCACCTGCAAGGAAGCTATGGAAGCCTCTCTTGATGCCAGCACCAAAGGCACCAGAGAAGGATTCTTCTGCCAGCAGACTTGCATAAGCTATTCAGGTTCTTTCAACCCTTTATTTCTGTATTTTTATGCCCAGAGGAAAAAATATTACTTTGAAACCCAGACTAGGTGGCAATAAGAATTTTGCCCACCAGACATGCTTCAGGGCTGCTAGAAGTACCCTAAAGGGACCTGAGGTGGTGGAGAGCAGCAGAGCATCCCCTGGGGCCCAGCCAAAATTGATCCAAGTCCCACTGGCAGCATTTATAGTCCTGCATAAAGCAAGGGCATGAGGGTGGACTGAGAGAGACACCCCAGCCCCAGCAACTGCTTCCTTCTCACCACCCATCAGTGTCCAAGGATATAAAGCCTTTTGGGAATGAAAACCTCTTCTCTATCATCAAAAAAAGAGCTTTGTCCAGAATGGAGTTGGGCAGCAGATTTCAGGCCATTTCTCATCCAGATATGGAACAGAGGGCTGGCAGGTTTGTCTTGATGGCATTAGGTTGCTTTTCTGACAGAAAAAGAGATTAACCCATTCCCACATTTTCTTAGTAAAATCTCAGTGTTAAAATCAAAATAAAATAACTGTGGCCATAAAGTTAAATTTCAACACCTAAGTGTACCTAAAAGTGCAGTTACTTTGACTTGTTCCTAGTGCTTTCTCAGTCCAAAACCCTGTGTTTAGAACAGTTTTGGTTTGAGTTTTGAGCCTTTTTTTTTTTTAAGAATTCTTTGAAACCATAGAACATCGGGGTATTTTGTGCAGTTTTACCTCAGCAGACAGTGTTTTAGACAGCTCTAAAGATTTCACCGAATATTCTGAATTGGGACGGACCTGATCCCAAGCCTGCAGCCACTGGCAGAACCATATAAATTTCCATCTCCGTTTACTGCAGAGTCCAGGAAAATGGTGACCAAGGTTTGTTCAGTCAGACGCCCAAAGTCAAAGGCTTCTTCTGGTCACAGTGTTCACATCCTTGGACCACATTGTAGCAGCTCACTGTGGTCACTCTGCACTGTTGTTTATGCACTAGGGTCATGGCTTTTATTCTTTGCAAAGGATACAAGCTGTTCCCAAAGGGAGTTCCTATTCCTAAAGGTTATTCCTGCTCCTTTGGGGACTACAAAGAATGTAGTACCCTATGGGTGCTTATGAGAAGGCTGGAGCCACTTTTAGCAGCAGCATGGAGTGATAGGATGAAGGAAAATGTCTTTTAACTGAAGGAGGGTGGTTTTAGATTAGATATTAGGAAGAAATTCTTTGTTGTCAGAGTGGTGAGACACTGGCACTGGGTGCCCAGAGGAGTGTTCAAAGCCAGGTTGGATGGGGCTCTGAGCAACCTGGTCTAGTGCAAGACGTCTGTGTCCATGGCAGAAGAGCTGGAACTGGATGGCTTTTAAGGTCCTTTCAACCCATTCCAAACCATTCTGGGATTCTGGGGTTCTAATCATCATGACCTCCAGGAAACCCTCTCTCTGGTGACTCTCTCTGGGCTAAATTCTGGAGACAAACAATCACGGCTGGCCTTGAGGCTGCAGAATTAAAAGACAAAGAATAGTAGTTTCTTCTCACCTGAAGAAACTACACCAGGCAACAGAGCAGTGAGAGCTCAGATTTCTTCCCTCCTACATTGGAAACCATAATTTCAGAACACTGTTATGTTTCAGGGTGAGGGAGTGTAGTTTATGCTCCATGAGAAAAGATCCAGAAGGTACAGCCACCCTGTAAAAAGCCCACAGATTAATTCATAGCCATGGGTCAGTTAGGAATGAGTGAAACCAGTTGATGGAAAACAAGGACCAGGCTAAACAACACATCACATCCAACCTACACAAAATCCAGACTTGAAACAGTTGAAATCTGTTTGTTAAGCAGTTCTTTTGACCTTTGCCTCAGCACCATCTCTGATGACTAAGGACAGGAAGATGATGTCTGGAATAGGTGTATGGAACATCTATTGACTCCATGGGAACGGAATAGACCGTTGGATACCCAAGGCATTAATAATCCATTGTGTGAACAGCCTAAAAGCAAAATTATACTGATTCATGTAATTTAAGTGAAAAGCAAATTGCCCTGCTCTGGTTCTGGTACTTTGATAGATTTAGCTATTTGGTTACAGATTACAAGGAAGGGAATGGAATAAAAAGCAGGGACAGTCCTGCAGGCTCTGAGCTACCCTTCACAGCCGGGGCCAGAACACATCTGCAGCTTCAGGAAATGAAAATGTTGGGTTAGCACTCTCTGGAGCAATGAGGAGGAGGATTTTGCACTAAATCCCTGCAGAGATGTGGTAAGTCTGTATCCCATGGAAGGAAGGAAATGTGCACGCTGCTAGGATAACAGGACAGCAAGCTTATAGACCTGCAACAGAGAAAAGAGGACACAAGGAAAGAGCTGGGGAAGTTGTGAAATCAGTCAGAAAGTTTGGCAATGAGAATTTTAGATCATTTCTGAATTCATCATGTTTCAATACAAATATTGTGGAGAAAGGATATATTTCTTACCTATTTTTCATCCTTATTTTTGTTGTTGATATCAAGACGGGGTTGTCTTACTGGCACCATATGTATCCATGCATTCAGGGACGGGGGAGTCAGGCTTGTTTTCTTCCTCTAGTTTGGCAATATTCCATTACTCTGACAGATTGTTTTTTTCTAGAGCGACATTTAAGTGAATTGATTTTGAATCTTTGACATTGTAATCGATACATGTAAAAGAAAATATTAACTCACAGCTGCCAGTTTCTGCTGTGACCATGGTTTTCTTCCTTAGCACCAGATAACATCAGTAACTATCTAAATGAAAAGTGCTGAGTAAACACATTTTACTTAAAAGCAAAGCTCATCCAAAACAAACAAGGACAGAAAGATCAGCGATCCTGAGTCTTTCCAGTTCTGTGATGTCCCAGATAACAGAGCCCCCTCACCTCCTCTGCACTCTGGGCTCTCCACTGAGCACCTGCCCACTCCATTGGATTAATATAGGACTGGTCATGGGTCATGTGAAGCACAAAGACATTTTCTTCCTTCTGGTTGCAAATAAAACTATGCAAGACATGTCTTCCTTCCCATCCACAGCAATTTTATTCCTCTTCTTCCTCAAAAAGCATCATTACACTGATGCATTGCTTCCCAGCACTGACTGCTACACATACCTCTGCAGTTACAAATGGAATGTGAGATTGGGAGGTTTTTGTGCAGCCTCGCCAGAATTAAAGCAGCTTTTATATTGCCAAGGCTCTTACGGGTTATTATGTGTCACTGATTAGTCAAATAACAGATGTAACTCCTGCAGCACGAAGAGCTGTTGTTTTCTCTTGCTTTTCAATTGCTGCCCTGTGAGCTGGGACAGTGTGTGAAATATGAGGTTATTGTTTTGTATATTTAGCATCCCTGTGAAAAGAGATGTGTTGGGCTCCATCCTCAAAATTCAAAGGGAGCACAAGAAAACAGACTTTGAGGCTGTGTCTGTACTAGCTAAATTAGAATTGCCAGGCCACAGTGCTGGAAATCAATCTCCTCTACTGCTGCCTTGGTAGAATAGCTCTGCACCACTCTTTTCTCTAGGGCACCAGTCCCTTCTGGAGCACTGCATGTGTCCCCCCTGCTGTGGCACCCAGACACAGGGACAGTGTCCTCTGCTGCCTCCTCCATGCAAGCTGACCTCAGAGCTGGTGGGTGAACACTGGTGCAGTCTGCCACTGGACACATTTCTACTTCTTCTTACAAAGCTGTGCTGTACATTGCACCTTTAGAGAAGTTTCCAGCTTTTTCCTTCTTTCTAGGCTAAATGGCCAGTTCACAGCCTTTTCTTATGTTTATGCTGTTTGTTCACTTCTAGTCTTTATTTCCTTGGTGGTCACACAGCCCTGCTCGCTTCTCCTCACCTGGTTTTCCAGTGATCTGTGTCCTCCTGGATGCTGTTTTACCAGGATGGACAAACCAGCTTCAGCTAATCTGTCTCCTGTGATAGACTAATCCTCCCAGTCACCACTGAGCCTGGAAGCAAAGTTTGGTTTAAGATCAGCCCCCACTCCTGCTGTGGGAACAAGAGGTTTCCTGGGCCTCTGTGTCCGGAGAGTGAATGACGTTAATAAAGTAATTCCCTAGAATTAGGTCTGAAAAATATCTCTAGTTAGTACAGAATATCTTACTCTGTGCACTGATATGACTTTATAGTTTTCTTTTGTTTGATATAATTTAGGAGAGATCTTTAAATATTTTCCCAATTAGTTAGGGCAGGAATTGGGTTGGACTTCCCAGTCAAGGAAGAAACTGCTGACTACCTTAGCAGCATAAATTCTTTCAAGTTTGCTTTTTTAGTAACCACTCTATTTGTCACATTTTTCTTAAACTTTTTAGAAATCATTACTACTGAAAACTGGGCTTGTAAATAAACTATTGACTTCCTTTCACTGGGAAATACTGTCTCTGTCTTTCCAAATTATAGTTTTGATTCTGACATACAAAATTTTGAGTAGTTCCCCAGTTCTCCTCAGCTGAGGATTTGCAGGCACCACCATATCTACATGTAATCACCCTCAAACATTTGCACCTAGATACTGAGTATTTTAGTGTTCTTCATTATAGAAAGAAGTCAAGAGTCACAAACGAAGCAGCTGCTGATTAAGACTGCTCTATTGAGAGCCCTGAACCTCTCCACAATTCTCTAAGAGAAAAACTAGGGTACAGCATTTGATCTTCATGATGTGTCATGTTGTCGGGCTGGAGAGGTTTTCTAAATAGCTGGGAGCAAGCATTTATAGGAAGGGTCAGAAACCAGGCTGCTGACATTATTTTGCAGGTAAAAGGTTTGTCAGGATTGTGCAGGTAAAAGGCAGAATTTGGTTAAAAATAACCCAGAGTACATGCTCCAAAACTCTATTTTCCAATGGAAGGGGATATTTTGCATTTGCAAAATCACCAAGTGTGTTTAAGGGTGTTAGCATCCTAAGTGCTAATCTCACACCAGAAAAATTAGGCTGTGCTTAACACTTGGGTGCTAAATCCCAGTTGTCTATATGCTGTTGTATTGTTAGAATGGTCCCTGGCCAAATGCACTTCCCCTAGACAACTCCTGGACGTGGTTCAGAAATTAACATAAGGCAGGAACTATTCCTAATAGGCACTTTGGATGCAGTCACCCTGATTTGAAGGTTAAGATAGTTTAATAGTATAGATGCAGGTCATTCTGTGCCAGTTGGCTTCAACTACTCAAATCTCTTCTCTCACCATTTAATTAGCTATTGAAGATACAGCCAACCCAACAAAGTAATCTCTTTTATTCCTTTGACTTTAGCTGTAAGAAAAACACTAAATACAAATATTTCAAACATCATGCTAAGTATGTAAATCAGTTCACAGGTGTTAAAGGAGGAGTCTGAGTGATGGGAGATACAAAGGAAATAGTTCACAATCACAGAGGCAGCCTGCAGCAGAGGAACTTGGCTACAGACTTCTCACAGCCCAGGTTAGGCAAATATGCATTGGTGGACCTACCCAGCCCAGTTACTCACTTCACTGGGGGCTCAACTAACCTTTATCTGATTGCCTTCATAAAATTTTTTTTCTTATTTTGCAATATTTTAGTCTTTCTGCTAAGTTTTTGTGCTGTTTATTTAGGAATTTCTAGTGTAAAAACACCCTTTTCCATATCTCTTTGCTCAGAGTGTTTTCACATACGTGCAGTGAAGCAAGTCAGATGAGCAGGGAGACTCTTTCCACAATTTTCCGCTCTTTACCTCCCTGAATACACTAGAGACAATACCAGTTTGTGTGTATTACTCCGTCCCTAATATTTAACCCTAATGTGTGGAAGGGGCACTCAGGGATTCTAACTGCCTTATAATTTTTTGTTGATTATGGTAAAATAATTCAAGGCACTTCACACCCAGCAGCAACCAGTCCATGAGAAGGAGAAAGCACAGATCGAGCTGTTGACATCAAGAGAGAGAAGCTTCTCTTCAGCTTCCTAAACCATGTCCAGCAATCCAGACATATTAAATGCCTATTTAAAATAAAATAATTTAAAATCATAGTGTTTTGCCAAATCTTCTTCATTTCCATTGCTCCAAATAATGCAATTTTCCCTGAATAATTGTCGGTATGAGCATAATCTATTAATTCCAGCCCAGCTGCCCACTGGATACCACCAAGGATCATTTGCTCATGAAGGATACGTGCCCCTGCTCATTTGCAGACATATAAATGCATGACGTTCTGCTCCGCTCCCAAAGGGGAAAGCAGAGCTGCATCTTCCATCAGAATTGCCACTCTCTCGCCTCCTGTTACTGCTAATTTGGCTGGAAGAGCTGTGGCTGCTGAGAATTAAAGGCTTGAGGAAATGCAGCCATTCTGTTGTCAGTGGAGTTAATAAGCCAAACAACTCAGATGGTTGAATCCTGCACTCCTTCCCCAGCTGAAATTGGTGGGAAAGAAGCCAAAGGAGCCTGTGGAAGTTTGATAATGCACAGCTAGCAGTCAGTCTGCCTGCATGTGTGCAGCCACCAAGAAACAAACATTGATTAATCTCTGGTCTTATTGAGGAAGTTTAGTGCTGGCCAATGTGGCAGAGATGGGATGAGGCTGAGCAGCTTGGAAAAAAAATTCTTTACACCTTTGCAATGCTGTTTCTACTCCTCAGAAAAACGTCCAGAGACAGAAAATCCTGTTCAACAGACAAGAAGAGGCTGAAATCACACCAAAGAGAAATTCAAGGGGACTAAACAGTCAAACAGGACAGTTCTTATGATATTTGAATGTCCAGTTTCATCATTTTTAGAATGAAAATTTATCATTTTACCTTGTTGGAACCCTTTTTCATTTTTTATACAACAAGCAAAAATAGAGTGACCTATTTTTACTGAACTGAAATTACTCTTTTATCCCTCAGAACTTCACTGAAATATTTAAAAGGGAAGACAGATTTCAGAAAAGATCTAAAAAACACATGATTTCCCTTTGTTCCATTCATCACATGAATGCATCCTATGGAGATAGAATGAGTGACATCCTCATCTGTAAACTAGGGGAACAGGCACGTGCTCCCTAAGGAAATAATTAAGGGCAGTTAAATGCAGTCAGTCTGAGGAAGGGATCACTTGTAATGCTCAGCACTGGTGAGGCCACACCTCAAATCCGGGGTTCAGTTTTGTGCCTCTTATGGCAAAAAAAAAAGCATTGAGGGGCTGGAGCGTGTCCAGAGAAGGGAACGGAGCTGGGGAAGGCTCTGGAGCACAAGTCTGATGAGAAGCAGCTGAGGGAGCTTGGGGGGCTCAGCCTGGAGAAAAGGAGGCTCAGGGGGAACCTTCTGGCTCTGCACAACTCCCTGACAGGAGGGGACAGCCAGGTGGAGATCAGCCTTTTCTCCCAGGTAAAAAATGATAGGACAAGAGGAAATGGCCTCAGGTTGCACCAGGAGAGATTTAGATTGGATATCAGGAAAAATTTCTTCACAGAAAGGGATTGTCAAGCACTGGAACAAACTGCCCAGGAAAGTGATGGAGTTACCATCCTTGAAGGGATTTAGAAGACATGAAGATGTGGCACTTGGGGACATGGTTTAGTGGTGGAATGGCAGTGCTGGGTTAACAGTTGGACTCAAAGATCTTAAAGGTCATTTTCAAGCTAAATGATTCTCTGATTCTCAGGTCCTATGAAATTAGCAAAGAAAATGTCAGGTGATCATTAGTAAATCTTCATGTCCACGGAGCAAGTCCACTCAAGATGACAAGAGATCTGTTTGACTCACAAAAGAAATTTATATCATACCCTAAAACATATGCATGAGGCTATCAGGAATGCTGAATATCATGGAGTCTGGAAGTTCTCTTGGCTAACCCAGCTACTCAAAACCACAAACAACTGGACTTCAGAAGACAATGTAGAAGGAATCAAACACCAATTTTCCTTCTCACATCCTTCCTCTCCCAGTGAACCATGGAACATACTGCCTAGAAGCATCTTTTCAGGACTTTTTTAAACTTTATTTTGGGACAGGAAATGGAAATTTCCTGAGAAATTAGATTTCTAAGTGTCTTTGGACCATCTGCAGTGACAGTATGTTACAGGACATTGTGCAGCTTGAGACCTTCTCATCACTGCTCTGTATTTTACCACTCTGGCACAAACCCATGTGGCATGATGTGGCACAGACCAGTGGAGACATAGTGCAGCACAAACCTGCTTTTCTTGGAAATACAGCCTCCAGACATAGTCACCACCTCAACACTTTGAGTGACAGCCTGATACCACCAGTCAAACAGAAGTTTTTCCCGTTCAGCTGAATTAAACTGAGATTACTTTCCCAGTTGACAATGGAAAATGCATCAGCATTCTTGACCTTGGCAATCTGTAGCATTACCATCTTCCAAAGAGTCAATCAAATACCATTTTGAAATAGACGTTTTCACTTCTGGACTTTCCTTCCTGGCATTTGTGAGCAGATGCTGCAGGGAGCTCTCTAATGCTCTTCCCAAAGCAAGAACAGGAGCCTTTGGCCTTGGCATAAGCACAGGATAATGCTCCCACGCCTGCCCAAAGTATTTTGCAAACCCCCAGCCATCTGGGCAGAGAAACATTTCTTTGGGCAGGAATGCATCCCCCCATGTGAGCAAGCTCTGAAAAGGAGTTGCATATTGAATGCTAAACAATAAACAATATGCATCAGCAATTTCTCCACTTGAAAAGAAGACAACTATAGTCTGCAGCAGTGCCTTCCCCCTCCATCCTTTTGGATTTGTCAGGCTGTTGCTCTAGCTCTGTCTAGCACACTGTTCTGGGGTGACTTTATGGTGCTCGTATCTCCATTCATCTGTTTAGCCCAGAATAAGTTTTGCACCCTTAAGGCTGGTTCTGCGAGTGAAGAGGGGGAGAGAAGAAGCGCGCAGTTTGTGTTCAGAAACTGCACTCACTGCTCCACATTCCTGCTCAGGGACTGTGCTGTCTGCAGCACGGACAGACGGCGGGACAGAGCTCTCCTCTGCTTTTAGTTAGTTTTTAGCTAGCTGAGGCAGAGAAGTTCCCTGGGCTGTGGTTTTTCTTTTTCTTGAACTGAACACCCAGAAGAGCAGCGGCAGCTCGCACCTGAGCCCCGCCGGGCCGGGCCTGGGCCGCGGCATTCCCAGCGCCGGAGGGACTGGTAACGGACTGGGCCAGCTGAGCCACAGCCCTCGAAGGGACTTCCTGAGTTTGTCATCTCTTTTGGAGCGGCAAGAGGTTTTATTGTTTCATATTGTTCATTTTGTTTGTGCCAGTGAATGCTTTGTCTGTTAAATAAACAGTTTTTTCCCACTTTTCTCCAAGGAAATATTTTCCCAAACCAGTTGGGGGAGGGGCCGCTTGAATCTGCTTTCTAGATGAACCCCTTTAGAAGTTTTCTCCTAAATTTGCCCTAAACCAGGACACACACAGAGCAAATCCTGATCTATTCCCCTGCAGGGCCTCTGTGCCTTGTACAAAGGCACTGTTCCCATAACTTGTGCTCTCTGAAGGACTAGAGCTGTGTTCCATCACTACAGCAAGAGCAGAGCTGATCAATCTGCTGACCAGGTATGTTCCTTCCCCATCTGTTCCATAGCTTCAAACCTGTGGTAACTTCTGGTAACTGCAAGCAGAGTCAAGACAGAGCTAAAGGACAGCAAGAATTTATTAGGTTTTGAGTTAAAAGTATCTTTTATGCTGAAGATGTTTCATCTTCTCAAGACCACGGCTTGAGCTAAGCTCCCTCTGCTTGTGGCAAGTCTACATCAACATCTTAGGTGTTGATAACTCATACTTGTCTAGTGATTCATGTCAACAGTGCTTTGAAATCCCTCAAGAGAACCACACAGATGAGATTTACTAAGGAATGGAACCAGACAGGAATTTCCCCTCTCCCAGAACTGAGTTGGCCATGAAAGCACTATTTCCATGCCCTCTCATACAATTTGCAGGGCAGGCACAAGACCAAGAGCTTCCTTTCAGTGATACCCACTAATGTCTCACCTTAGCTTGAATATATTTTCCTATACTGAACCATATCCCAGCTCCTGCATTCTCCCTGCAGATGAGGCAGAGGAATGATCCTGAGAGAAGAATTATAGAATGATAGAAAATGTTGTGTTGGGAGGGACCTCAAAACTCATCTCGATCCAACCCCCCTGCCTTGGGCAGGGACACCTTCCACTAGACCAGGTGTCTCAGAGCCCCATCCAACCTGGCCTTGGACACTTCCAGGGAAGGAACATGATTCCAGGTTCTCCAAGTGAGAAGCCCAAAGCTGATGCCTCCATCACATCTCCTGCTCAAGATCAGCTCACGTAGCTTCACTGCAGACCCATCTTTTCCCTGTTCTGATTTCCTTCACCTTAAACCCTTCACATATGAGCTTCTCCCCCTCACAGCGGCCCACACAGAATTGCTTTCATTAATAAAAAAGGCCCCTGTGTGACTAATTCCTCTGTTGGACGGAACAGGGTAGGTGTAATAATAACTACAATTGGGTACTATGTGGCTGCAGGGAAAGAAAAATATTAAAGAAATAAATTATTAGTATTTCAAACTTTATTTGGAATAAGTCTTAGAAAGTGCTTTTAGAAGCAATAATAACAGTTATAATTAATGAATGCACTGCCAAGTATTGACCAAAAGATTCTTACAAGTTCACTTTTCATTTTCTCAGTGCCTGACTACTCAATTTGTTTCCTTATTAAAATCCAAGGGCTCTGTGAAAACGTCTTTGAAAACAATCCTCAGGATATGACTACTCTTTGCAAAAAAAATCATCAAGAATTAACTTTTATGCACAATTTTCTGATCAATACCTATTTTTTTAAGAAGGTTTGCATGGTATTTTAAAAGTCAGAATATGAGTACTCTCATATTTGCCTGTCATATAAATTATGTATTTGAAGGCATTTGTATAGATAATGGAATGACTCTGGGATCTGCAGAAGATCTGATTTGGGAAACTCTAAATGTAAAAAAAGTAAAGTTATTTGGAGAATTGGTAGAATGAGAGTCAATCAAGAGAAGAGGAGGATAACATGATAGCTAATTTTAATTGCTGAGTAACAAAGGGCCAAACTTTGTTGTTCAAAGGATAAGCCCAAACAACAATGCAATACAGAGGAAAAAAAAATATAGATGTGTAAATCAGAATTCTCAGGCTAAATTTAAATCATACATTTCTGGAAATAGTTTTGCCTTTTGGTGTTTCCACTGACAGTATTTTATGCAAGCACGCGAGAGTATTTAAATCACTCAGATGTCGCACAAAAGGATGGTGGGTGGGTCCTTCAGAATCCTTCCAAAAATAATTCCAGAAGGGACATTTAGTGTCCTCCATCAGTGCTCCCATGGCATCGTATGCTTGAGTGAGCCATCAGTCACAAGGAGTGAAATCTTGAGCTTGAGTTTAACACATTTAAATTGCTGTTTTTTGAGCCAAAACCACTCTAAGTGAAGACTGTCATGATCCAGGTGGTAAAGGGAGACAAATACATGCCTTCAGTACAAATGTGGGACAGAGGACAGAGAGCTGTGAGAAATGAGACATGAGGAATTCTTACTTCCATGCAGAGCAAGGCCAGAGAATAGTTGTAAATTATGGAAACGTGGTGATGTATGCAATTAAATATACTAGCAAGGCCATCTTACCTGCTGATGTGTCAATACACAGAATTATTTGCATTGTTTTATCTCTGCAGGTGAGATCTATTCAGCAAAGGGGAATTGCACAAAACTGAGAGTTTTCCCTTCCTTTGTAGCAAAGGACATGCATCATACAGGTATTTTCAACAGGCAAGTCCCCTGCTATTGCAGTACCTACATTATCAAGGCCCTTTGTTGTAGGTCCCTGACATTTCCAGAGCCTTCATGAGGGGTTGTGCTCTTTTGCTCTCAGACTGAGCACACAAAAAGCCATTGGTGCAAGGGTCCTTTAGCCATTGGTTTGCCAACAGTCTCCTGAACCTTTGCAACTCGTGTTCCACGGCATCAATCCTTAGACACAGCTGTCCATAACCCACTTTGCCTGCAATTATGAAACAGACAGATTTCAATCTCCCACTGTTCTTTCCATTTCTATATGCTCTAATGTTGTGAGAAGTTACCTCATTATATATTTATATTCCAGATTGTCAAACAATGGCTATTTCCCATTTTTGCCTCTGCATCAGATATGTTGGACCAAAAGGTTTCCCTTGCTGATGAGGATATAAAAAGCAGGGCTTGGCCTGTGGGCTTTGCTTCATGTGCAGCTGCCAGATGGGCTGGAGCAGAGGCTGTGACTGCAGCAGCAAGCAAGGCAAATACACAGCCTCCCTAAAAATAGAAACACTCTCTGCAGGGAGGTGTTACCCTTCCTCTACAAATCATAGAGCCAGAGAAACATTTGGGTTGAAACAGACCTCTAAGATCATCAAGTTCAACCACTAACCCAGCTCTGCCAAGTCCACCACTCAACTGTGTCCCTAAAAAAATTATATGGGCTTCTGGAAAAGGGCAAACTGTGGCAGAGGTGAGTTCTGTGATGGCCAGAATGGCAGGAGAATCTGAGTCCATGAAGGGTACCACTTATAGATCTGAGCTTTTGTTTTACATTGATGCTACTGTGATATGAGCTAAGGGGAACTGTGTGTGAGTAAAGATGATACAAGTTCTTGGAAAAACGCTGGGTTTCTGTAAAAGTCTTTCCAACACAGTGCAGCAGACAGCCCAAGTTGGTTCTGAGGCTGGATATTGTACAAAAACCCTCCCAAAGTGCGAGTCTCCTTTATAAAGAGTCACTGCTGCTTGTATATACCCATTCCAAAATACAGTGCCCCCATTTCTGGTTTGGCTGCAGTATCCTCTGAACTAAGGCTTGAGATGCCTCTGGCCTCATCCCTTCCTCAAAATGACCTCTTCACCTTCAGCAGGTGTTCACATTTTAACTCCTGAGGTAGATTTGACATAGCACTTTCATATCCTAACTGGATTCCCTAAGACTTCAATATCATTCACCAACTTGTAGGTGAAGTGTAGGGCCAGACTTCCTAACTTCTTTGAGCTAACTGTCTAAATTATCTTCCAGCCCCACTGAAATGCATAAACATCTTTTTCATTTGTTCAACCTTCCAAGAGGTACCAAATGGATGTGCTGGCAACTGAAAAGCCAGTGGAGACTCAGCTCTGACTTTTTTTCCTACTATATGTATTTTCTTTGTCCTTTAACACCCAACTACAAAGTGAGTGATGATAGATGATTTTTCAATTTGAATCATGATCACTGTTAGATGTTAAAGGACAAAGGAAATAAATCATCTGAAAAGACATAAGGAGATGGTGGTGTTTTCATTATTCAAAGCCCTTCCCAAGTTGTTGGCAAATAAAAGTCTTCTTTGACAATGGTAATTTCATGTTCTTTATCTCTCCTTGAGGAGGAAGTGCATTTGATCGCTTTGAATTTTTGATATCAGCCTGGTGATTTTTCAGGGCAAAACCGGTCAAAACCTTGCATAACATTGAAAAGAAAGCTCTGAATAAGAAAGAAACAGTGCAGGTGAAGAGGAGTTTTATACCCTTTGGAATTTCTGTAAAAGGGAAAAAGTCCCTCATTAAACTATGTTCTCCTTGCAAACTTAAGGGGAAAAAAAATCAAACACTTCCAGTCGAGCAAGGTTTTGAAGTTTTTGCCCCAGTGTAAATGCTAGCAAACCATGAGGTCCACATTTCCACTTGTGACCTTGTGCTGGAAAGCTGAAGGTGCTGGATGCAGTAGAGTTTTGGATAACTCGGGCATCTTCTCTGGGTCTCTGCTTCCAAATCAGTGAAGCATTGATATTTATGTCCTTCAGCCATTATAAACCATGGTTAGGAATAAGGTTTTGAATGCTGAAAACTGTGCATCTACAGACTGTTCTGCTGCTCACCTCTTGAGCAGCAGCATTGTCAGAACCAGCTTTGGTTCATATTTAGTGCCCAGCAAAGAAAAGGATTTAATCTGAGTCTCCTTAGAGAGGTTGAAAACAAAAATATTTTGCACTTTAACACAGACTCCACTCACCCTCCTGAAGTGCCTTTAGAACAGAGTTCAGCACAAATTCTCCAGTTCTAGAGCTGTATTATCCAAAGGTCTGGGTGACTCTAAATATTTATACTCTCCACATCTCGAAGATCACGAACATGTAAAATCAGTTGTGGTGTTACTGGTGAAAATATTCCTTCCTGTGCCATATGCAGTGATCCACATTTACCAGAGCACTAAAATAAGAGTCCTTGACATTCTCTTTAGTGCAGGTCACTAACACTGGTCCCACTGGAGTCCCTGTAGGATTGATATCTGGGAAATACATCTCCCTGTGACCTGGGTATTCTGAGTAAATGACAGACTGGGTCCTCCAACAAGGCACGGGAAGGTGAAGATACTTGGAATTTGCAGGGATATTTTTATCTTCTGAGGACTGTAGAGCAGTCTGTGAGTTACATTTAAGTTCTAGAATGAACCAAATCCAATATATAATCACTGTTGCCAATAAATTAACACATAAAGCCTTACATCAGCATATTTCCAGAAATTGTGGAATCACCTTGCTGCCTTTTTGATTGGATTTTGCAAATACTTATTGATACCTTACCAAAAAAAGCCCTGGTATTTCAGTCAAAGGTATCACAGCATAAATCCCAAGCAAGAATGTGAAATCTGTAGAGACAGTTTTGGTCATTAACTTTTACTGGCAAACCCATTTGATATAATTATCATATGTTGCAGGTAATGGACAGAGACAGAGTTTACCACTGCAATTTTTGTCACCCATCACCACACATAAATCCTTAAGCTGAAACACAAACCAAAGTCCTACTCTGTGCCACAGTGGTGTCCTGGGCTGGTAGAGAACAGTGTAGGCTGTTGTAGCTAGAGAAGCTGCTGGTAACTGGCTGTGATGGATTCTGCTACAAATAGCATCAAAGTCTTTCCTCTAGATTTTTAAAATGTGGCCAGGAAAGAGAGGTTTCCTTCTGAACTGGTACACTGAGGTGGGCCATCCAGGTCACTAAATCAGCACAGCTCCTTATTTAACACTCCTGAGGATCTGGAGTTAGAGGACATTTGTAAGAAGATGCAATTGAACTGTAGCTCTACTGTTCACATTTATTTAGTTGCTGTATTGCCTAAGACACTACTGAAGCACCAGAGATTTCTATCATCTCTATATCATAAGCATCACAAAGCAACCAATTTAAGCAGAGTTATTGATAGTGAGTACAATGCAATACTCACTCTTTCAACTGTTACAGAACAGGTAGGTTTTGTAATTAGATGTTCCTTTTTTTGTATCTCCTTTTCCTTCCAGCTTATTGCATGTGTCTCATCAATGCATCACCTCTCCATCTCCTTAACTATCTGTGCTCAGAATACCTCATTTTTTCACCTGCCTCTGTTCATTAATTTCCTTCTTCCTCTTTCCCACTGTTTCTTTTTGCCATGTAATTTTTTATGTCTCTGGAATCATATTAGGGGATGGCTGGGGGGAGAATGTTGTTTGTGGTGCAGATGATATAGTACACAAAATCTTATTTTTTCTCATTTCAATAGAAGTCTGCAGCAGATCTGGCTTAATTAGTCAGCAGTCTATGTGTAACCATGTTTTAGAGGGGCACAGAAAAGATTTGGGACCAACCTGTTTAAAACCCAATTAGAGGGACATGGAGCTAGGTACAGGTTAATGACTAAAGTCAAGGATGAAAAATATACAAGTCTGGGGTGCTTAAGCTGAAGCATTAATAAAGGCAGAAAAAGGGAAGCCTGAGATAGCAGTCAGGTGAGACTGCACGTTTTGAACTTCAACTTTATAGCTCAATGGCTTCTGTGTAAATTTTCCAGGGAAGGAAGGTCTTCAAAAAGGCTCTTCCCTTTCTAATGGCAAAAAAGTAAAATAGATCTTCAGGCAGAGAAAATTGAAAAGAGCTGTTGAACAAAAAAATACCAGGATATCATGTAATACAAATCAGCACCTTACCACAGATATGAAAGGAGCTGTGGCAACGTCTACAAGCCAGAGTTAGAGGTCTCAGAGAGAAACCAAAATGTTACCAGTTCACTTTTGGAAAGACAGTGCTGTCCATCTCTCTGAAGTAAAAAGTGTTACAGTTAAACAAAGAGCCCTAGCAAAAGAAATAGCAGTCTTGCACCTTGGTCCTTAGTCTGTACAAGCTGCAGAGCAGCTGTAGGAGGGAATAAATCAGGAATTCAGTGCACAGTGACCGTTACATCTGAGGACAGCATCACCCGTGGTAGGATGATTTGGGTTTAAGTTTGTTGAGCGTTTTTTTGGAAGGAATACTGCAATTATAAATGGCAATTTGCCATTAACCACATTAAAACTTAAGTAGATTAACAAGGTCCCAGGTTTGACCATCTGGATAACATTAGTAAGATCATTCAATCCAGTTGCTCTCTGTACATTTTTTTTTTAAATTCATGTTTTCTGTGTGGCCAGTCTAAAGGTACCATAATGGCCTGATCCCAAAAGAAAACCTTCCCATTCTTTAGCCCTCTTCTATCACCTTTCCCTGAACAATTTTTCTGTTATATCTTTTTTTATGATACAGAATAATAAAAGTAGGATTCAAGGTTGAAATGCAGCCCTGCCTTACATGGAGCAATGAAAATTACCCCAAGAATTCCTATACTTTTATTACTAAATAGTCATTTCACCATGTCCCTGGACATTACTGACCTTCAACAGCAGTTCCATGCAATCTCCCAATGCCACAGTGATAGCCAAGGAACAAAAGTCACCCTTTTTTTCCTCTTTTTTTCTCCTTCCCAAAGCATTCTGAGCTGATATTAATTTAGCCAGACAATGAAGTCACTCCCTGCAGTGTTTCAAAGTCACCATTTCTGCAGTTAAGGTGGCACTCATTGATCCACAGGTGTAAGGTATCAAAGCATGCACCAGACGTGAGCAGACGTGTTTTATAGGCTGGTTACACACACCAGCAGCAAGTGTCAGCTGTGACACCCCTTGTGACACAGGATTGTCACCTCTGCCACGAGGAGTGACTTCTGTGCTGAGTTACAAGCCAGGCCCAGCAGGGAAGGCTGGATGTGCTGCCTCAATGGGATCATTCTAAAATAGAAGGCAGTGGGGCTACAGGCACCTGAGGTCAGGTGAGGGGACAGGCTGCACTCAGAATGATGCTGGTGGATTTCAGCAGCATTGGAAAATATTTCCTCACAAGTGCCATCTCCCATGCTTCTGGCAGGATCACTCATGCAGTGGAAGTGAAGAAAATGTTCCCATCAAGCCCATCAGAGAGAGACACTGAGGTGTTTCTCCTCTGGGAGAAGCGAGGGCAGAATGATTTAGTGTTCTCTGCCTCTCTCTCTGCCCAAGGCAGGGCACACAGACATGTCACAAGAGGTGGGAAAGGTTATTTATGTGTTTACCACTTCCCTGATATCCTAAAATGTCCCCTCTCCCTGGCAAGTCATCTGTTACTTCTCAGCATCTTTGTCAGGACAGGGTGTGACTCCAAACCTGTCACAAGAAATTCTGTGATTCAGTGCCAGGTGCAAAGAAACGGCTGAATTGGAAGGATTTTAGAAAATATTAAACTTGCTGCTTGAATATCCTCAATATCCTGTGGCTGGATTTCCAATCAATGGGATGTCATGCATGGCTCCTCAGAAGCTTGGGGAGATAAAAGTAAGCATATTCTCCTTTAACTCTTCCTCTTCTCAAAAAGCTTCACACCTCTTCGTCTTCTTTTGCTTTCCACACAGACACAAACAGACCCTTTCCCAATCTTACTCCCATTTTTTTCCAAACATTCTTAGTTATAAGAGCAGAAACTCGGAAGTTTTAAAAAAGCCTCTACTTAAATAACCCCATTGAAAACCTGTCTGAAGGGAAGACAATAAGTGTGGTGGTGGTACATTCAGACTGTCATAGGACTATTTTGAGCTCCGCTTCTTTTTGGTGTTTTGTGGGGTTTTTTTGGCTGTTTTGGTTTTTTGGTGGAGTTATTTGGGGTTTTTTTTGAGCTCAAGTTCAAAGATGACAGCACAGTAGCTCTTCTGAGAAGTGAAATAAGTGGTTGACTTTGATAAATGAAATTATTCTTTCCTGTGATTAACCTATAAGTATAAAAAAAGATAAATACGACTAAACTTTTCCACAGCAAAATAAATAAAACAAACAGAAGGGGACAAACTCTGAGCAGAGAGTACATCTGAGAGTAATCTTCAGTTCAGTGCTCACTGAAGAGAAAAATAGAAATAATCTGCAAAGAGGACTTACAACAGGGTGTGTTTTGTTGGTAGTAGTGATCAATTCCTGTGCCATGCCTGGAGGTGTTCAAGGCCAGGCTGGATGAGGCTTGGAGCAGCCTGGGATAGTGGAAGGTGTCCCTGGCCCTGGCAGGGGGTTGGCATGAGATGGGCTTTAAGATCTCTTCCAAGCCATTCTGTGATTCTCTGACTCCAATTACCAGGGAATGCAGTTAACTAAGAAACTGCTACTTATAACCTTGCAAAATGAGAGGTACTCACCTCAGAAAACACAGCATTCCCAACAGAACATTGGTTCTTTAGAATTATTAAAACAAAAGGTGGCACTGCTGCCTTTGAGTCTCTTGCGATTCAAGCTCTGTTATCTACCCTGACATTCTTAAAACTCTTGCTATATTTGACATTTATTATAAACCTCCAGCTATAAGAATGGTGATAGTATGGAAATATCAAACCACCTCTGTTTTTCATGTGTTTCCCACATGCCTGGCAGAAGCTATTTCATAAGAAACAAATATTGTGTATTCCTTGGACCCAAAACATTCAGAAGTTTAAAAATCCTTAGGAGACCTTTCCTTCTGTAAAAAAAATCATAATTTGTGATACTGTTTCATTACTTTGAAATAGTCTCTTTTGTGATTTTGATTATCAATACTAGGAACAGCTGCAGGGTTTAATTCTGAGTCTCAAGATAGGCCAGAATAAACCTTCTGAGAAGAGAAAACAAGTTGTTTGACTTGTTCAGCTCAATAAAAACAAAGTCATCAGCTTCACTGTTAATTTTGAGCAGAGACATCCATCTATGAACAATATGAGAAACAATCAGGGGACAAAAAAAACCACATAGATCTTTTCCATCTGGATCCCCAGACACAATCTCAGTTACTGTGCTGGGTTGCTAACACACAATAAATAATAGTTCAAATTTATCCCAGGTGTAATTCAGTAGAGTTAGTACAGGAATGAATTGCTCTGTTTGGATGTGATTACCTGCATTTATTATAAACCCTTTTGATAACTTGTTATAAATCTGGAGTATTTCTAGCTTCCATGCCAGCAATACTGGTGATAAGCTCTGCACAACTGCAGCAGAGGTGGCAGTTTGGCTGACAGAGAAAGAGGTATTTGGTCAGAGATGCACTTTGCTGCTTTGTGAGGCAAGATAAAGGCTGCACTTGGAAAAAGAGGTCATTTTACAGCAAGGAACTTCATAATTTGAAGTATTTGTATAGCATGCAGTTGTTGGGAGGCCTCCAGAGGTCTCCTGATATGCCGAACTCTTCTGGTTTTTTTCAGATAAATAAGCAAACAGAAGGTCTGGAGTCAAAAAGAGGTCTTGATGTATGGGTGTGCTGTATGCATTCCTCCTCCTCCTCTCCCCCTGCAAAGCTGGAAAACTCTCACTCTGCAGTTGCCACCACGAAGCATTCAATCCTGTCACATATTGTCATGCCCTCCATTTAAGCCCCTCTAGGGAAGGACCCAGTCCTGTGCCTAGGGCAGGACAAGGGACCCTTCAGCCTCCAAGAGGTGGCTCTATTCCCCGTTTATCTTCACATATAGAACCCAAAGAGCAAAGAGACTGAAAACACAGCCAGGATCAGCTTGAATAAAAGAGTAGAAGAAGCCTAGGAATGTGTAATGGAGGAAGAGACACCTTCCAGTGAAAAGTGCAGCACCTGGGTTGGTACTGCCAGAAATTGCCCTGTGTCATCACCACCCTGCCCAGGCTGGGACAAGTGTCCTCCCCTGGAATGGAGACACAGCACCTGCCCAGCAAGGGACAGCCAGGGGTGGTGAGCAGAGCCCCCAGGCGCTGTGTGACCTCCCAGGGCATTTCACCCCAGCACGAACACCCGGAGCACCCACATCACACCCTGTGTATTTCCCTAAGTCTATTGTTGAGGTTAATCCATTGAACTGAATGACATTGAACCTAAATGTACTCTTCAGCAATTACCAGCTAATGGCGTGTCATTATTAGTATATTTCCTTGAACATGATTTGGGTTTAAAGCATATGAATTGACTCGCCGCAAAAACCAGTGGCATTACTTTTTCATTCCACCAGTAAAACATGCCATCATATTTAATGGTGACTGAGACACACAGCTCCACTAATCATTTGTTAGGTCTCACAGGGAACATAAAATACAGTGTAATAGCACTGCAGTGTAATAGCATCATCCTCACCCCTTGGGATCTAACAAAACTGTACTGCAGCAATTCCGCTTTAAAACCTGTAGCTCATTTATCCATTTACTAAAGTGCCTCAAAACCAATTTACAGTTAACCACCAGGTGGACCTGAAGAAAACACAGACCTAATATGGCAAGCCACTGTATTGCAGCCATTATGCTTTCTTCTTCTTCAACAGTAACATCTTGGACCAAATTAAATCCAATGCTAAACCTAACTACTGCAAGCAGAACCTTGCCAGTTTCCTCTTCACCCCCTTAAGCAAAGCAATTTTGCAAATGGGTATGGCAAAAACCAAATCCCTAGAGCCTTGTTTCTTTTGCCTGGTAATTGATGAGTAACCCTGGGGTACATGTATGCATCCCCCTGATGGAGGCTGAGCTCAAACATTTGCTGTGCTCATTTGTAGGTGATGGGTTTCCTTTCTGAGATGCTCAAAAGCTGTTTCCTCTTGAAGGATGTGAACATGAGACACAGGGTGAAAACCATTTAATCTTTATAGCTGAAAGAGGTGACAATCTGGTTAGAGATCTGACTTTCCATCTAACCATTCCTATAGGAAGACCTACATGTGTTTTCATAATTTATTTAACTGAACTATACTGTGAAAGAAAATGTTTAAAATCAGGACGTGTTTTCCTGGTTATTGATTTATATGCTTTTTCATGTTGTCTTTTGCAGCAGCCAGTTTTGCTAAAAGCTTTGCCTTGTCTAAAATACACAAAGTGAAGGAAATTTCTCCTTTTTCAGTGCTTTGTCAGTCACTGTCTTCCTAAACTAAATGTCAAATTATTTTGTATAGCTGTCTGTGGAATTTTTCCCCAGAAGTATGTACCTGCTGTTGCATATTTGTTGTTCTAGTGTGGTAGTCTGTATCCTGGGACTGAAATGCCACCAAGATATGATAATTGCCATAGAGGGGATAATTATCATATAGCCCAATCCAAGCATTTGCAAGAACCTGTTCAAATCTGAAGTATCTCTATATACAGTGCTTAACAAACATTTCATTTTGTAGTGCTCCCATACTGGTCTGTTCTCTTAAGTGACAGAGCAAAGATTTTTAGGCCCAGAGGATGAGGTCAGTCCTTACTCCAGCTATAACTGCAGGCCTTCACGTGCATCTACAGCTTTTTGGACACTTGCCGCCTGAATTTAAGAAAAGAACTGCGAAAGTCACCTTCCCTCAAGCACATGTTTTAGCAGATGTTGCATCAGCAGTTACTGATTCAACAAAAAATAGGTCATTTCAGGAACAAAGCAGATTCAAGAACACCATGAAGACACCAAGACACCTGATGGGATCGTGGTTATCATTCATCCTCCCTCCACTAGAGCAGAGGATAGCAGAGGAGTGCCCCTGTGGAGCCAGGAGGTGTGGGCAGGAATGCCTACCGTGAAGATATACCACACAGAGAAAAGCCACAACCCATCTTTCTTCCTTTGGCAAGTGGAGACACACCATTAACTACACAAGGACACAAAGAAATAAGAGACTGAAGTGGCCTGAACAGCAGAAATTTGCATCCTAAGTCACCTGCCTAAGACTGGCCATTTTTAGGTTCATGTGTGATAAACAGGCTGCGAGCCTTTATCTCATAGATAGACTGCCTGCTACCCTGCCCCATGAGCAAAGGGAAGGGAAATGGAGTGATCCCAATGTCAGCACTAAAAGCCTGTCTCCTCCTGTCATCAACAGGAAGAGCGAGGTGGTCCCTTTCCCCAGTAATTCAGAGCAGCAGACCCCTGAGGGGATGAGATCCTCACATGCTAATTTGAAGGATCTCCTACTGATTGTGCCTCTTCCTTTTGACCTCGTAGTGACCCCGGACTAATAGCAGTCTTAATTTGCCCATATGCTGTCATCTACAAAGTAAGTATCAGTATTTGTTCTAATTGTCCAGGCTCTGATCTCAATGGATAGTGTAACCATCCTGAGTCCTTTTGTTTCACTCTCACTTTAGCAAAGACAGCTAAAATAGATAAAATTGCCCATTGCTTTCCATCTTGCCTAAACAGTGTCTAAGATGATTTTTCAGATGCAGACATACGCATTGCAGGCATGAAAAACAAGAAGAATGGAATCCCATTCCTGAGTAAGGTGAGAGGAATCCCATCAATATGAGTGTGGGCTCAGTTAATCAATCTTCTGCTTTTGTCAGTAGTAAATTGCTAAAATGCAAAGACCCAGTTCAGCTGGGCTGACTGTGATCATTGCTGACTTTAGACACCTTTCCAATTCATGAGCCATTCACAAGAAGCACTGACTTTTCATCTAACACACTTATGAATTTTAAGTATCCACCAAATAGATTCCAGTAAAGATGATGTGACTTGCAAAATATCCATTTCAATTAACCCCCATATGCACAGGATCACACAGTTATCTAGATCCTCTCATTCCATGTTTTAAGCAGTAGCCTGGTTTAAATCCTAATGAAGATGATGAAGAAAATACATTGACTTTTATAGGATTTGCCTCTTGACCAAGGAGAATATTGTAGTATGATTATGAGGGTAGAAACTCCCTAGTACTGATCATGCTATTCCAGCAATCACAAATGCCTCCACAAATACCTGATTATTTTTTTAGGGGATGTCAGGCCACTGTGAAGGATGATAAACTGACAATGGCATTTTTCTTCATGAAGAAAATGAAGAAGCAACCTCCAAGCACAGTGGTTCTATTGCTAAAAATAAGCAATGCCTGCAAGTGTTGTATCAATCAGTAGTGCTACAGACAAAAGGGAGATGTCCTGTAACCCCAGATATTCCTTTGCCATGCTGGGAAACCTGAAATTTGCTCTCTCATCTTACTGTGTATAGTTGTAATTTTAGCTCCAAATCTGATGTTATTAAGATGTCTGGTTTCACAGTTTATTGGGACATGGACCAGTCTCAGGCCATCAGTTGTCAATTTATAAAGGTGATATTTCCTCTTCATGTCTTTCTGTGAGACCTCCTGTCAGCACCTTTTCCCAGCCTGCCTATGTCCCTTGACACAGCAACACACTCTCCATGTATCAACCCCAGATGATTGATAAGATGTGATGCTGTCCATGAACTTGCTGACACTGCACTGCCCCATCATCCAGGTTATTAATAAAGACATTAATCAGTTTTTTCCCCAGCAATTTACCTTCAGGGTTGCCACTAAAAACAGCTGCCATTTGTACCACTTACCATCTCTCCAAGCCCAGTGTTCCAGAAAATTTTTCACTATTTCTTCCCTTGTCTTCCCATCACAGATGGTAATCAATTATTAAGCAGTATGCTCAATTTCAAATGTTTTGGGTTGTTGGATTTTTTTTTTTTTTTTTTGTGGAGAGAAAACAGTGGGAATAGATGTCATAGACATCTAAGCACCTAAATATCCCCTTGACATCAATCATAAAAAAAATTGAAATGTCAATGAAAGCACAAACAGCATTTTCTCCTGTGTGTTGACAACACTAAATATATTGAATGTATACAACCATAGTAAGAAGAGAATTTTAGTCTGTGCCTTAGAGCTGAAAGGGACACCATGACTAGCATGATTTTCTAGTACTTCAAATTCTGTGTTTCCAGCTTGAAATGATGGGCAGGTAGCCCAAAAACATGAGAAACCTGGGCTGAAGGGCTTAGCTAGTTCAGTGACCCATGTCACTGAACATGGGTGTGTGAGGTTTGCATTTTATTTTCTTTTCAGTATTGTTACTAAATGAAGATATCTTTATTGGAGCACTGAGCCCCCAGTATTAAATATTGGCTCTCTCTAACTTGAGAGAAAACAAAGATTTTCTGGTCCTGCACCTCTGCAATGTTCTGAAATTAGATCCTCTGTGAAGCATGAATTTCTCTTTCATTTGCCATGGTTGATACCAGAAAATTAACAACACTGGGGCACAGGTGCAGGAATTCAGCGTCCATGATGGTAAAAAGATAAAAAAAGCCCCTCTCTGGTTTTGGCCCAGACCACCCAGTGGCTTCCCAAATGGTTGGTTCCCCCGCATGGTTTGGGAATCAGTTCAGACCAGGGCCCTTCCCCAGGAAGCTTTGGAGGGAAGGGAAGGGAAGGGCACAGCCTGGCTGTGCCAGCTGGTCCCAAAGCTCCACAACAGCTCCCAGCACTGGATGGTTTGCTGGTAGTGATACAAGTGTAAACGCTTCCCAGCCAATTCAGGAGCAAATCCAGCATTTCTCCCATGTTGTAACTCAAATGTCCTCCCTCTTGCCTCTGCAAGGATGCACAGGATTTCTCCACTGTCACTGAGAAGCTGGTACACTTTCCCCAGCATCTGGGTTTCTCAGTACCTGACCTTAAAGTTTCCTCTGTGTCAGACAGAGGCTGCTGCTGCCTTTGAAGGGATTCAGTACTAATAGCACTGTCTGGCAGGGAGTGACAGCCTCAGAGGATCACAGACAAGAACATAAATCTAACAACCTCCAGCCCAGGAGCCATCTCCCCCCTCCCTACTGATAAGGATGCAAGATTGAAGAGAGGTGGGAGGATTCACTGGGAGCAGAAAAGTGTATGAGGAATGAAGACAGAGGTAACCACGTACTAATGAACTTATGAAAGCAGGGCATTTCTCTAGATATTAATATGCACAGATTCCTTTTAGGTCCCTCTGAACCCTCTCAAGGTGATTAGTTTTGCTGTATTTTCTCACCCTGGGGCAGGGGAATCCCATTGCTGTGACACTTGAGAGGCTAAACAAGGTCACCTTCTCCCTTTCCCATGGGGACGTTCCAGCCAGCTTCTGACAGCTTGCTTGCTCCTGTTTCTCTTAGGGATAATATCTCCCTTGGGCATGATTAATGCAGCATCAGAGCATTCTGGATTCCTAAACTAGAGGATTTGCTAAACTTACAGACACCTCCAGGAGCTACAGGGCTGAGGTAGATTTCTTGCTCACTCGCTCTGCTTTGTACCATACAGACTGCCCTTTCCACTCCTTCCTGACTGGGAGCTGGACAGCCCTTGTTCAGGGAACCACATGCATCACAAGATCCCCCACTCCAAAGCTCCTCTGTGTCACAGAACCATGGAATTATGTGAGTTGGAAAAGACCTTTAAAATCGTCTTGCCCAGCTGTTAAGCCAGCACAGCCAAGTCCACCACTAAACAATGTCCTTCAGAGCCACATCTACACATCTTCTAAACAGTCCCAGGGGTGGTGACCCCACCACTTCTCTGGGCAACCTGTCCCAGAGCTTGACCACAGTGAAGGAATTGTTTCTGAAACCCAATCTAAACTTCCTCCACTGCGACCTGAGGCCATTTCCCCATGACCTGGAGGTGTCCCTCAGTCTCTTCCTCCTGTTTTCTGCGCTCCAGCGCTGCTAGGGTACACTTTGGGGAGCATGGCATCCATATCCGTGTTAATGAATGTACTGGGGTCTGTTAGAGCAGTGTTTCAAGGGCAGGAGACTTTTGAAGAGATACTTGCACAAAGCAAGGGACCTAAAAAGTTTACTGGAGCCCTCCACTGTTTTCATTTTTTTCACCCCAGGTGGCTCTACTTAAACTAATTTTTTTTAGTTATAATGTTAATTATGTTGGAAATCCTTGTTCGAATAGACAATGATCCCAAATGGACTCTTTACCTGGACTAGTATAAATTAAAGCATGAAAGTCTTCTCTACATTCAGAGACTTCTTCGTCCCAAAGGAGCTCAGCTATTTCAGCCCACAGAGGATGGTCCCCATAAACAACTAAAACACCACTGACATTGACTCTCAAAAATTGGGCCCATTCCATTTTGCAGGTAGTGGAATTGACTGAAGGACAGTTTTGGGTTGTGGAAGGTGATTTTAACCAAAGATAAAGTAAATTTTTTCTCATCTTCCACGTAATCACTGACTCCCTGTCATAGGGGAAAGAGGAAGGCCAGACTACATGTCAGTGCTAAGCTCAAGTGAAACAGCTGAAGAACAAGCTGTGTCAGGAAATGCCTGGCTGGAAAGCCACCCACAGTGCAGAAGTCTGCATACCACTAAAATACATATAGGGGAATTTTCTTGGTATTGTGGAAAAAATGCTGGTTTGAAGCCTATAACAGATGAATGTAAACAGTCATGACAATCAGCAGTACCATCTTGCAGACCTAGAGGAAGACTGGGTCAGGACTGGAAAAATAGGATTTTTAATCTTGCCCTAGATGTCCAATTGACTGACTTTCTTTCTAAGTGGAAAAAGCAATTACCACTTTCTCCCTGTCACCAAAGCTGCTCCTGCCTTTCTGCCTCCTATCTTCCATAATTAGAGCAGACACCCATAAAGTTTGATATTGACACTGAACACTGCTGAGGGGATGGAAACCTCTGGGAAAAAGAACAGGTATGAATGGCTGACTTGGTGTTTCATCATACCTTGTGTTGCAGCCTCCTAAAACTGTCACAAAAACATATCTCTCTTGTTTTACAGGTAAATGACTGCAAGATAAATAGGTGGTCCTATTTCACTGAAGTCTTTGAACATGACAGCTGTATTGAAAAAACTGAAGGTTATTAGATGGAAAGAAGTAAATGAAAATATCAATAGTGGTTATTGCAGAGGATCATTTGCTGCACTTTTCTTAAGAGGAATACAAACTGGGGCTTGTTTCATGGTACACACAAGCAACATAGACATCAAAGTTTTACCCTACTGAGTTATAATCCTTCTTGTTGAAGATGTTCTGTACAGATGTAGAAAGAAAGTCTTTCCTTGCATCAGGTGGTGCATCTACTAAAATAAAACCACTCAAAACCCCCTCAAACAGTTGTATTAATGTAAATTTCTTTTTAAATGCAAATGAATCAGATTGAATGAAGATGAAATCCACATATATGTGCTGAGCCACTGCTTTGTATTTTGTGTTGCCTTTGGTCTGAATTTCAAGTTTTAGCAGAGCATCCCTTATATTCATAGTTCATTGCAGTCCAGTCACAGTGGTTTTATATGGGTGTCTTCAGCTCTTCCTCAGTCACTGCTTCCATCATGTGTCTGAACAGAAATTGGGAATATTTAGGATGCTTGTTTTGTGTATCTGTTTAATTGCACCAGGCTGCACAGCTGGTCACTTTGCAAAAAGACCAAAACCAACACATTTTCTTTTATTTTTCTCTGGGCCAATACCAAGTCTTTGAGGTTTATGTAATTTTTTTCATTTTAATTATTGGGGGCGGGGGGGGGGGAAATTGAATTTCTATGTTTGGCATTGAAAGACTTGAGGTTAATTTTATGGTTAATGTGATTTTTTTTTTCAAGGATTTTGTCTATTAAAAAACAGATTTTAGAATTCTAGTGAAAAGCAACCAATTGTAGGGTCTCTGAGGCCTCTCAGAAACAACAGTTCGAGTAGTGGAATTCCATGTTCCATGTTGCTGTTCAGCCAAAATGGAAATTTCACTGCAGCTGTCATTTTCAGGCTCTCTCTGTAATCATTATACAGCAGTAGTAACAGAAGAGGCCCTTAAATATAAAATTTTGCACACAGGAGTAATAATAGAAACCTCCTTGTTTTACATTTCTGTGCATTACATGAGTTAGGGAGTTTATTTTTTACTGGTAAAAAAGACAATCAAACAGAAAAATAAACATACAAACTGAAAAACAAGCAGATCATGTGTTAGAATAAGAAACCAGGAAACAACATTCAGATATGGGTTGTTGTAGTTGAGGATGGAAAAGGGGGAGAACTGGCTCCAAAGAGGTTGGAGTTTAAAGGAGAATGGGGATATGAATGACATGATCCAGTCCATGGCAGGGAGGTTGGAACTAGATGAGACTTGAGGTCCCTTCTAACCCAAACCACTCTGTGATTCCTCCATTCTATGTCCCTGACAGTTCCAGACTGAGCCCTTCTGGAATGAGGGTGTTCCCCAAAGATCTGAAGTTCCTGCAGGTAATGTCCTAGTTAAGCCAGGACAGCTGAAGGGAGTAAATAAGTTGTATCTTACTCCTCTGAGGCAAAACCTCCAACACATTCCTTGTGTAGAAAGCTTCCAGTTTAAGATCTGCTTGTATTCCCCCTTTTCCCAGCACAACAGTGGCAAGAAGTCAGCAACATTCCCGGCAGCTTGAAACTATTTTTTTAGATGTTTCTTTCAGTTTTTACAATAATTTGCCTACAATGGACTGGCTAGGTCACCCTCCATCCAAAATGTCATTTGTCCTAGGTCTTTCTGTTTCCACACCTGCACAGTTCAGTGACATTTTGTTCCATCTGTCCATCTGGTTAACACACCTGCCTTCCCTTCTTCTGGGTACAGAAGCTGATGACTGTGACAAATAAAAGTTTAGACTGAAAAGCAATGCAGTCTTGTTCCTTCATCACACAAGCTATTTTTAAAGGTAAACGTCAATGAAGTTCCAACTCACTTTTTATTTCAGCAGTAATGGTGCCCTGAAGATTTGCAGGGAGTGAAAGTCAAAAGCAAGATATAGGGAAGCAAATCTATTGTTTGACCAGTGTGAAGCATCACAGCCTGCAAGAGAATTGGATCGGTTCTTTCATTTTTAGATCGCATTGCCCACTCTGTTACAGGCTGTTCCAAAATATCTTTGTACGGTACAAATTTTGCTGATAGTTAAGGAGCTTCAAGATTTGTTCAGCATAAAGCAAGCACACAGTTTTAACTGGAAAAGAAGACAAAAGTGTAACAAAATTATGTCATAAGTTATTGAGTTTGTCATTTAACATAAAGAGGCATAGCTCCCAGACTAGAGTGCGAGAGGATCCACAATATAATATTCCTTATAGGCAACATGCAAATGAATTTTTGCATGTCTGAGAGAAAGAGAGAGAGAACAGAGAGAGAAAATTGTATTTAATTTGTGCTTTTCCTTAGCAGCATTTCACACTAAATTATTTTATTTGTCCATGGCCTCATGACTGATGGTACTTTACTTTCCCAAACTGTACTGAGTAGAGGTGACAGATGTGATTCTCCCAGTGTCAGTACTTTGCCTGAGCAAGCCTGAAGTAAGGGAAAACATCAACATACACAGAGGAAATGGAAATAGGTGTCTCACCCTCAAAGGGTTCTATGACATGTGGCCATCCCCTCGTTATTCAGCTTTTTACTTCCTGACAGTTATTTTTCATATGAGTTGAAAAAGTTCAGCAAAAAAAAATGCCTGCCGGAGACTTCTGCAATTCTAGTGGAGTTCAGGAAACTGGTCAATGCCTGACCACTCTCTCTGCAGTGAATCAGGGATCTGATTCAGAATCTCAGATCAGAAAGGAACAACATGAAGTAATTCAAGTAATTAAAGTAGTTCTCACTTGCTCAGGAACAGTTGGGATGGCTGCAGAGATATTTTATCATTTTTGATAAAGCTTACAAAACCTGGATAGAAAAAATAGGAAAGTATTAAACCAGATCTTACTACAGAATGGTTTTGGACTTGCCTGTGAGTAAAAGTTTGCTTCAAGTTTCCCTCAGTCAATGAGCCTGAGGTTCAGGAGATGTGGTTTCCTCTGACCCCATTTGGGTATCAGAGGTCTGTCTGTCTGTCTAGATGGAGGATTTAGATCCTGCTGCTCTTGATGAAAACAAAGGAGCAGAGGGTAATTTCCCTTACCCTGAAATACATGTTTACAAGATTAATTGCTCTCTGATGCTCAGCAAGCCAATCTTTCTGCAGGGTCTCCAGTGAGATGTTGCACCTGCCTAAGCAGCTGGTGCCAAGGGATGTCAGACAGGATTTCCCTCTAGAAGCCTTCAAAGGCAGCTCATGAAAGACACTGGTGACTCAATAAATGGGGATATTTACCTTCAGCAGAACTGATTCATTATTGCCCTAAAATTTAGGTTCAGGCTGACAGCCTCAGTTCCCTGGACTATTTCTGGCCAATTTTCAGTCCTGCTTTTCAGGAATCAAGTGAGGAACCCAATGGAAGACAATTAACAAGACCTATGTTCCTTTTGCAGTGGGAAGAAAAGGACTCTTTCATAGCAACACACAAGGGAATGCCAAACAGGTGGAAAAATCTACAAATTCTCTATGACAAAGTTAGGTTGAAATGAAATTAATCTTTGGAAACATACACAAGACAGTATCGCCCAGGTATTTACTCTAGGACAGGGTACATCACAGGAAGAAAGTCAGGAATGTTTCTGAAAATGTCTCACATCTAGAGTGGGAACACAGAAAAACCTAAACCTGATTGCAGCAGATATGGGGATAAAGTAAAGGAACCACCTTGGCACTTTTTGCAGTTGGTTTACAGGGAGAGCTGGAGCCCTGATTCCACAGTGAGGGCTGCAGTTCACAGCCTGGAACTGGTGAGATGGCTGAGGGAGAAAGAAAGAAATGGACAGGCAAGAAAAAAAACATTGCCATATTATCAGGTCAACTCTGGTGCTTTGGGGGTCCTTCTGCTCAGCACCCTGGGACCCGCACCCAGATCTGGGTGGGTGCACCCTGTGTGCAGCCTCTGCAAGTCTGAGCAGTGACACAAGTGTTTGCTGGTCTCTGCAAGAGGCAGCTTGACCCTGGAGCCAAATTCTGCTCACATGTAAGTCAACCATGAAGTTTACCCCCACCACCCTGGGAACACAATTTCGCTTTTTCTGTTATGTACTTAATGCTCCCCCAATTGGTGCTCATGAAAGATGACAGTATGCTTCACCAAGAGAGCACTCCATCAAGAATGAAAAACAGCACAGAAGAGAAAGAAAAGTTGTTGAATTGAGCAGCCCATTATCCCAACACTGTAAAATTCATCTATAATGTCATATTCAACAATTGTTTTGCAATTACTACAGGCTCTTAGGAGACAAATCTTTGTCCTTAGCTTTTGTCATCCCAAAAGAGTCACAGGAGCTTAGAAATATAAGCTGGAAAAGACCTCAATAGGTGATCTAATACATCACCCAGAGTCTTTGTTATTCAAACAAATAAAGAGTAATTTCTCTACAGTAATTCTACCACAATAACAGTTGAGAAAAAAAAAAAAAAAAAGCTCTTAACAGCATGGCAGTAACTAAAAAGGCAAAGGCAGTACTATTCTCTGTGCTCCTCTTAAGATTTACAGCGAAATACATCCCCATCTTCATTTTGCACTGCGAAGTACAGAGAAATTGTTATAATACATTGCAGTAAATCTGAGAGAATCTTTCCATAAATCAGGTGAGAACTTTCCCTGCTCTACCAGGACTTTTAGGTGTTGAGCTGGCGAGGGTCCAGTGCAGATGATATCAATGAGTGTTACCACTGCACTCTTCACACCCAGAAAAAGTCAGAATAATAGACTGAAGTCACAGAACAACAGAATGGAGCCACAGATTCATAGAATCATAAAGACTGGAAAAGGTCTCCAAGATCAAGTCCAACTTCTGACCGAATACCACCACGGCCACTAAGCCATACCACAAAGTGCCACGTTCACTTGTTTTTTGAATACTTCCAGGGATGGTGACTCCACCACTTCCCTGGAGAGGTAACTCCAGTGCTCAACCACTCTTTCAGTGAAGAAATATTTCCTAATATCCAACCTAGACCTCCCCTGGCACAACTTGAGGCCACTTTCAGTCTGGGCAGGAGGTTGTGCAGCACTTTTCTAACAGCAACCAAGCTGTGTATCACATTTGTTCTCATGTGAAAGCCAAAAATGGTCAGAAATCTTCTTTTTCATGCTGGGTTCCTCATCATGCTGCTTTGATTTGACTTGTAGTGGGGCGGACAGCAGCCACTGAGATTGGCTCAGCTGGTCTGGGCGTGGTACTGGTACCACTGAGGTCATGGGGTTTATCCCTGTATGGGATAAACTTAAGAGTTGGACTTGATGATCCTTGTGAGTCCCTTTCAACTCAGGATATTCTACACAAAAATGAGAATGTCAGGTTTTGTCTGTGATACGGGTCTATACATCCCTCCACCTCTAGACAGACAGCGAAGAGCACACAATTCCCTCAGCAAGTACCCCACATACCAACACACAAGCTGTAGCAAAGCCCACTGGCTGGATTTTTAGTTATGGGGGTGGGGGTTTCTTTGGTTGTTTTTTTGGGGTTTTTTTTAAACAACTTAAGCCAAATCATCACTTTCATGGCTGAATGATGCCTTGCTCCTTTTGGCAGGTCACCTCTGAGGGAGGCTTTGCAATCAGGTTTTGTCTGAGCCCATCAGAGCAGATGAGCCAGCTCACTGTGCATACAGTAAAGAAAAGCTGCTAATAAACACGTCTGACCCTGGGACAAAGTGGCTGAGATCCACACTGGAGGGTGAAAGAGCACTGGCAGTGAAGGTCCATTGCATGATAAGCTAAATGTGACAGCAGACTTACAGGAAAATTAACTGGCAGCAGCTGAACTCTCATACGTGACCCAGTTTCAGGAAAAAGAGTGTTTTCTTTAAGCAGCTTTCAACATCATCAACTTCCTCAGCACTTTGGGATCTTTTGTGGAAAATGAGACCAGATGCAGGGGATGGTAACATGCCCCCAGTTCTCTGTCAGTTTTGATTCAAACCAGTGCAGGATACACTCCAAAGCCCCATATTTTATAACCACTAGAAAATATGCATTTGCTGGTGGAAAGGTCATTTTTAATAGCAATGTGATAAATATGAACAGGAGCTGTGCTGGAAGATTATTCACAGAGGGCTTCCATAGTGCAAGGCTTCATTTATCAGGGGTCTCCTGCTCCACTGTACAGCCCAGCCCACCAAAGTGCACCTCCAGATCATCAAATCAAGACGAGTAAATATCAGACTCACAGTTCACATCACAACTTTTAAAACTCACTAATTGTTTTGCACTAAAAAGGAAAACAGATTTCAGAAGTGCAAGACCTATAAATGAAACCCAGCTCTTTACATGGTTCACACTTAATTATGGCCAAAGATCAAATCCTACATTTTTTTGACAAAGAGAAATCAGAAAACCCAAGGAGCAATGGGAGTTATCAAGAAACATAAGCCCAGTCTGAGTGCTTCATGTCATTCTTGGAACTGGAAATTTGTTCAATGTTGCAACTAGACCTAAAATATAGCAGCATGTCTTGCCTGTTTGCTGTTTTTTTTGCATAAACAAGTGAATTTCAGTGATAAGGAAAGATTCCAGACCTTTATCTCTAGAAGCTGAAATATTCTACGGATCTAGAGGTGAAATAAACCTCAGGAAAATAAATGTGATTGCGAAACTTTCATTCATGGCTGATAAAGCCTTTATTTGCTGCAGTTTCTACAACAGAAGAGTAGTTTTCTAAGCTCTTATTTATTTGCTGAAAGGCCTGCAGCAGTTCTATCATTCTGATATGAACAGCTTTATCCAATTTTAAGGCAATAAAACACATATTTAAAAAGATGTTTTGTAAAATAAATGTGTAAAACAACTGAAATAAAATGGCAAATAACAAGAGGATGATGTTGATTTGTTGCTGGGAAGCTTTTTCTTGTATCCTGTGGACAAAGGTTGGAAGTCTGTGACTGCATAATATCAGAGCCAACCAGGGAAGAAAAGCTATTGATTCTTCACTATTTGGAATACTTTTGCAGCAGACTTTTTGCAGAGAGACTTTTAGCAGGGTTTCATGAAGAAAAGGAGAGGTTTGCACTTGCAGAAATACCAGTCCAATGATCCTGACACAAAACATTCACAGACTCACACTCCTTGCAACATTACCTGGTCACAAGTGGGGACTTGAGGTGAGTTTTCCCTCGACATTGAAAGGAACTTTGCTTCCTTAATTCTATTTTAAAATTACATCTCACTTAAGAGAACCCTTTCTGAGTGAACTTTTTGCCAATCGGAGAACATTTCTGCACATACTTACTAAATACTGATAGCATTTCCAATAACAAAAAGCTCTTTATAAAAAAATAAATAAATCCTACCCAGCTCTGTATGCTGTAATCAACAGTTTAATTTCCCAGAGGATTGCTATGCAGTGGTGTTTCCATCTCTACAATGCCCAGCAGTACCAAGACAGACCCCAAAACTCACCTCAGTGCTGAGAGGGTGCTGTCCTCCTCACCCAATCTGTAAAAACCAGCCAGGGCAGCCTTCAGTGCTCATTTACCTCCACCCCTTTCTGTTTTCACAGCTGAATTGTTTCACCAGATCTAGATCCTGAATCGTGGCATCCCCACTTGCCTCGGCAGCTGACAGCTCAGCAGGTTTGCCCTGTGCTGTTTCTCACCTCCTCAGGCACAGTGGTGATGCTCAGAGTTGCCACTGAGCAGGACTGGGCTGGTTCACCCCGTGTGGGGCTCAGTTTGTTTTCAATGAGATCCCTACCAAAACCACTGCTGGAAGAGTCTGGAATGAACTGTTTGGGGTTTTAGCCTAAAGAGGATGTCCTGATCTGGTGGGTGGCATCCCTGTCTATGGCATGGGTTTGGAATTAGATGATCTCTAAGGTCCCTTCTAACCCAAACCATCCTGTGGTTCTATGAAAAAGGGTTCTTGGTGCTTTCTCCCACCACAGAAAGGCTGTGGCGCCGCGAGCGCACCGCTCCGCACCGGCAAGGGGCCGAGTGCCTCGGGATAAGCAGGTGCTAGAGCTGTGGCAGCATCGCGACAACTCATTCACTGCGAGCAGCGGCGGGAATAAGGGAGCAAGACTCTCCAGGCAACAGCACCAGCATTTATTCCAGGATGCTGGGGTTGAAGAGCCCCAAACAGTGAAAGGTTCCGGGGTTTTAAGGTATAGCTCAATGGGCGTGGTCCAGGGCAAGGAACCAATCAGGACAAGGAAGATAGGAGGGTCCAGGGAGGAGCAAGGGGCCCTGCGCCCTATCAGAGCGGGGGGGGAGGGATTCATTAACTTGGGGCCAACCGGGGAAGGAATCGGGGAGAATGTTCTGGAACAGGGGAAGGGACAAGGGGTAATGGACAGGAAGATTGACAAGAACTGGGGAAGATTCCAGAAGGAAAGGCGGGGAAGGATTACATAACCAGGGGGTGGAGAGCAACCGCAGGAGGAGGAGGTGACTACACAGTAGTCTTCTCCCATGGCAGTGGGTGCCCTGGGATACAACAAAAGGGTGCCCAGCTCTTCCCTAACCAAATGGCACAAGGGAAAAATGCAGCAGACATAGTTGCAGCAGGGGAATTTCTGGCTTTATAAGAGGAAAATAAATTCTAAGTGATTAAGCACTAAGACAAGGTCCCAGAGAGATCATGAATTGTTGGCCTTTGGAGAGGTTCGAAACTTGAAATGAAGCAAATCCTTGAGCAAGCTAAATTCAAAGTTAGATCAGCTCTGAGCAGAGGGTTGAACTGGAGACCTGCAAAGCTCCTTTCCAGAGCAAGAAATTCTGTGAATCTATTCATTATTTTCTTCAGTTTCCCAGAATTTAATGACAACCCTGAATAGTTGCCCTGATCAGGCAGAGGTGCATTTTGTTTTCAGCCAGGGTAATAAAGAAGTAAACACCCACAGGATGCTGCTTGCATCCCACAGCTTCCAAGAGAGAAGGTCTTTATGCTCACTTAACCCACATCCTATCACCTCTGTGCCATGAAGGACTGCACAGGCCCTAACAGCAAGATCCAAATAAAATTTCCATCCTCATGTGGTCCTTTTTAAGGAGATGAAATATAAACATATTACTCTTCACTTACACCAACACTGCAGTCCATACTGATGAGGTTGTCCAAGGAAAATGTAACATATTTTAATATATTTTAATATTTCATTGGTACACTCTCCCAGAACTTAATCATTTACAACTGAGACAAATTCCTAAGCCAAAGAATTTTTATTTCATTTTTTTAATAGAATAATTTTTTACTAGCTTCCTGTACATTTTTTTAGCTAATGGACATTTTACTTTTACAGTATCTTGTGTTAAATTATCCCGTGAAAGACTCCAAATAAATAAAACATAGAATAACACATCACATCACAGAAGTAGGTCTTGATTTTGTTGAGCACTGCAGAGAAAGAATTCCCATCCACAGCAAGGCCAACAGCTCCATCAATACTTAAAAACACTTAGACTTTTTATCAACTCACACAATTTTTTAAAGTTCAATTGAAAAAAAAGAAAAAGCCAATTAATTTCATTTCACCCAGAAGAAAGTGAAATACAACCCATGGAAATTAACATTGTAATATAACTGCTGCAGTTTTCTAACCCCTCTGGCACAGCTGTGTCTGTCTGAAAAATGTCAGAGTGGTCCAAAAATCCCAGGCAGGAGGAGTGCTCAGCTTGTCTTGATCCACATGACTGCACAGTAGGTTTCAGAACACAGGCTGAAAATCTTGAACACAACCCAGAAAAAAAGTAGATCTGGAAGCCACAAAACAAGTAGCACTGACCATTTTTTAATCCTAGCCCTTATTTTCTGCTACTTTCTGCTGGTTTTCCATTATTATTTTTAATTACTATCACTTTTTTTATTACCAGCTCAGGTTTCCAGGTCAGTTTGGAGGGACACTGATAGCACACAGCTGCCACAAGACCCTGAGCTTTGCATGTGCAGCACTTCTGCAGCACATTGGAGGGTTGAGGGGGAAGCCCCAAGCAGAAGCACGATGCTTAACATCAATTTTTAGTTAATGTCATTCCTTGAAAGGTGAGGACCTCAGAAAATCTGGGAGGTATCCAGGCAGTAAGTGGGATGCCACTGATGGCAAAAAGCATTTTTAACCTATTACTTCTATCAGCCCTGTGTTTGATAATGCAGGACATCCTCTTGCTCCTCTCAGGGCACCAGCCAGGAGCTCTTCCCTGGAGGTCCACATATGGGCCCTTGCTTGAAACGGGAAGAAATGATTGCCCTAAAATGTCTTTTGCACCACCTCATTCCTCAAACACCTCACTTCCAGTTTCTCCATTATCTCCAGGAATTTATGCAACTACTGCCAGCATCTGCTGCATCTCAAATCCTGTGTCCAGTTCTGGGGCCCTCATGACAAGAAAAACATTGAGGGGCTGGAGCGTGTCCAGGGAAGGGAACGGAGCTGGGGAAGGCTCTGGAGCACAAGTCTGGTGAGGAGCAGCTGAGGGAGCTGGGGGGGCTCAGCCTGGAGAAAAGGAGGCTCAGGGGGGACCTTCTCACTCTCTACAACTCCCTGACAGGAGGGTGCAGCCAGGAAGGTTGGTCTGTTTTCCCAGGTAACATGTGACAAGAGGAAATGGACTCAAGTTGTGCCAGAGGAAGTTTAGATCAGATAACAGGGAAAAACTTCTTCACTGAAAGTGTTGTCAAACAATGGAACAAGCTGCCCAGGGGAGTGGTGGAATCACCATCTCTGGAAATGTCCCAAAAAAAGATGAAGGTGGCACTTGAGGACATGGTTTAGTGGTGAATACAGTGCTGGGTAAACAGTCGGGCTCAGGGGTCTCAGAGGTGCTTTCCAACCTAAACAGTGCTGTGATTCTGTGATCTGTGCCCCGCTCTGCTCTGCCAGCTCATCTATCTGACAGTCAGTGCTGTGGATGCCATTCCCAGCTGAGGACCACCCTGGCACAGCAGCCTGCTCTGGCTGGCACAGCTGGCTGCCAGACACGGCTGCCAAGTGCACTTTGGTGGTTGCCAAAGCCTCCATCACTTTGATATACATATTTCTGCTCTTACAGGCAAAAAATGCTGGGCACCACCCTGGCCAGAAGCTTCCATGGGTTAAACAAGGCATAATAACTCACGAGGCAGTTGCTGATGTTGGTCCAGCACACCTTTTCTCCCACAACAGCAACAGCCATCACTGATTTTGGCTCAGATTTCACTCGGAATATTACGAAATATTTGTGAGACTTGCTTCTTATTAGAACTCAGCTGCTGTTATAGTATCTTCTGTGATTTTATTTGCTTTGTAAGTTTTCTATTTTCTATTATATTTCAAGGATCTCATCTAGTTTCTGATGGATTTTCTTTCTTATCAGTGTGTAGTTCTGATTGATTTACCAAGTCAGACATTGAAAACCATCGAAACTGAGGACTCTTTAGGATAAAATAATGAGATCATATTGATCAGAAATATTCAAAGCCAGAAAAAGCTGAACTGTTAAAAAATTGAGTGTAACAAAACTGTCAAGTAAAAAGATGTTTTTACCAAATTGAAATTAATTAGAAAGCTACAGATTCTCTTTGGAAACTGCCAGTCATTTTCACAATGTGAACAGCACACAGGCACTTTCCAAAAAATAAGCATTTTTTCCTTCACAGTTCTGTAAGTCAGAAATGGATTTCATACCTTGCTCAGGTGCAATTTGATAAATGTGCTATTGCAGCAGTTAGCTGCTGAAGCAGTAGGAGCAGTAAGGTATAATGGGCAATATTCTACATTTTTTACACCTAATATTTTTCAAAGGATTTCTGGCTAAACACAGACATTTGCAAAGCATTAGCATATAATTAATCCCGCTGAAATCAGCAGATCATATTTTTTTGCAAAATAAAGCAAGGATTGTGAAGCAACAAAACCCTGCAGAAGGAGGAAATTATTGTTATTTCATTTTTGTGGGTGTTTTCAGAAAGCAGAACATATGTATGAAAAATATCACTCTGGAACTGAGCGCATGGTTGTGTTTTTCCATGTATATGGGTCATTTAGTCCATTCTACACTGTTATTAGTGGATTAGTAAAACAGCAAAGTGTCCAAAGGGATCCTTCAGGGAACTTGGGAACCTGAGATTAAGTGTGAGTTGCAGGACACATGAGTAAAGTAATAATGAAGAGGAATTATCTCCTGCAATTGAAAGCTATAAAGTATGAATGAGCCTGGCTTGAATAAGTGTGAATGGTGCTTTTTATCCTACTAGAACCATCCTCTTCTCTAACCATGAGATAGAACAGCTGTACTGAGGCAAACATGCACCCAGGAAATAGGGTATTTCCAGCACAGCTCAGATCTGTGCACAGGAATGATAGATAATTGATGGAGTTTCATTTTTAATTAGAATGAAAAGAGGCTGATGCTTTTGAAGACACTGGCAGCAGGGCAAAGCCAGAGGCATCCCTCTACATTAAATGGAGGATTTCCTCCTGGAAGCAGGAACTGATGAAGGCAAAAACATCATGAAAGAGCTGAGGCTGGAAGCATCACACACTTCAGTCATAAAGCTCCACCTGCAAGGACAGTTGAGTCTCCCAGCACCTTGCAGGAACCCCCCTGTGTTTGCCTGGAGTCTGCAAAGCAGGCAGGGGGCTGAAAGAGAGAAATCTGTGCTCTTGTTTAGGCTTCTGGCAAAAAGAGAGTGCTCCAGGAGCACTTCAGGCAGGAGGCAAATACACCCTGGTGGTCTCATTCTCAGTTTTCAGTGGCCAACCCTGGGGGTCTGTGAAGGGCAGCCACCAGTGTCCCTCAGGACAAGTGGTGCCCTAAAAGCCACAGGCACAGGTACACCCTTGCTAGGCTGTCATCTCTGTGGGTAAGCCTCATCTCCATGCCTCCTTTTGCTCTCAAATCAGTTTATTTCAAGCGTATGTGGTGTTTGTGGCACTGACAGCCACCTGTTTCCTCTTGCCAGCCAGCACAGGTCTCTCCCTACCAGAGGCTTCTGCTGATTTCACTCTACTGCTCTCAGTTTTCTCTCTTGCTGCCATGGAGTAGTTGTTCTGTGAACACATGTAAACCCTTGGCTTCTAAAGAGTCAGGGGAGGTTTAGAGTCTGATATCTTTAGGTACAACTTTCTTAATGAAGACGTACACTCACTACCCAATATTTCCCTGTAGCATTTATTTGAGCCCCAAAACTAATGAGAGCCTCAGGGTGTCATCTCCTCTAACTGTTAGGAGCAGCAGTGCTTTTGGGGGTGAGAGGGTTGTTTGACAAAGAGTGTCCTCATCTATGTTATCTGGTTTAGAACAAGAGAAAAAAAAAAAAAAACACAAATTCTGAGAAAATTGTGAGAAAAAATTTCCCACAAATTGTGAGAAAAAATTTCACACTAGCTGTAATTATGTGGCAGAACTCAACAGCTCTTCTGCAAACCCAGACCCACCAGCCACCCAGGCCTGGTGCTTTGGGTAGAATTTAAGTAACCAGAAAAGATGCTTCAGCATTCTCCCAGGAAAACAGCTGAGCCATTATGGCCATGGCTAATTAGAGAACGAAGAACTAGTATCAAGAGCTTTCATTGTTTGATATCTTTAAGGACAATATTGATTATGATACTTGAGTATGATTCTTGATTAATTATATAAGACTATGATTTCTTCACTCACTGAGTTTCAGAAGAATTAAAGACCTCAGCATAGGTTTATAGGGCTTAACCAAGGATGATGTGGGGGAAAGAGAGCAATGGGTGCAAAACTGCAGTGCCTCTAAACACCCCTGGCATAATTAGCCCAGAAGAGAGATATTTGCACAGTCCTAACTCTATCAATATCAGTGGCTACCAAAGGTAGTTGTTCAGGATGGGGATGTCAAAATTCTGTGAGTGAGCTGTCCCAGTGTTGCTCTACCCTCTTGGAGAAATGTCTCTTTGAAATCCCTCCATCATCAATGGAGAGACACACAAAAGTTCTTACTTTGAAGATCTGTGACACAGAGAAAATCTTTTGAGATAGAAAAAGTCTTTTATGACTTCAGTGTCATCATGCCCCTCTGGAATGCCCCTAACTGAGGCATTTATTTTTTAGAACTTAGGAAAAATCTATTCTTTACTGTCTTGTGTTCCTTGCTCCCATGCTCCTCTCTGGAATGTCAATAAAAGCTCCCCAACACTCACATCATGAGAGCAAATGCAGGTTTTGTACAGGGGATGAGGTCCTGACTCACATCACTGCATTGCAACTCAGAGGTTTTAATGTGAACTGAGAGAACACAGCCCAGTACACCCTGAACCCAAGAAAATTGCTCTTGAATAATTCATTTTTGCATAAGGAAAGTTTTTGAGATGTTTTTAGTTTCCTAATATGCCCTGACAATTCTTCTGATTTATGTTTTGCTTTTTCATAAAGAAATTAATGCTGTGAGCATTGGAAAAATTGATAATTTAATCCCTCAGATTTATATAAAATTTTGAATGGGATCCTGTGGAAAGATATCACATGTACACATTCACAGTGTCTATTTCTAATTAGATTCACAACTTAAAAAAAGAGGCAACAACAAACCCTTAATTCAGGCACATGTGGGTGTGGAGACAGAATAGAAACTATTTTAATCTATTGTCATCTATATTTGATATAGTCTCTAGTAAAACCAATCCAGAATGTAAAATTAAACATTGATTCTTGGTCATTCATCCCTCAGACACTCCTGCTCTGAATGAAAATCATGCTGCTGAGAAAACCTGTGCTGAAAACTTAATAATTTTTAGCATCCTTTTTACTCTCCATAGGGAAGAAGAAAGAATCAATGTCCATAGAAGAAGAATATTTTTTTAATTTGAAGAAAATTTTAAATGGAAAGTCTCAAGAAAAAAAAAAAAAAAGTTGTGGGTTTTCTTCTCCCCATAGTGAAAAAGGGAGGGAAGAGGGGCATCAGTTTGCTGTTCTATTATTGCATGCAAAAAATATAAATATATGTTAGAGTATACAATATCCTACATTCTACAGATTTTCCTTGAGAAAGTTCATTCACCCTTCAGCCTTGACAGGAAAATCAGCTGAGTATCAGGTATGCACATTTTACTATTTCTTTGAAAAGCACCTACTTTTTTACTAAATGTTTAAAACTGCAAAGCCTTTTCCTTGTTAGTTCCTCACAAAGGTTCAAAGCGTTCAGCACACGAATTATGGGTCCCGTTCACTTGCACAGAGCATGGTCAGCCTGAGCAGCAGCCAGTTTGCTTTGGGCTCTTCAGCCCCTCTGACCATCAACTTCTCGCTGGGGGGACCAGGATGGAACCTGCTCAAAGGAATTATGCTGACCTGCATTTAATTCATGAAGCAGAGTATCGATCTGCCTCCATCACTACTTATTTTTCATCTTCTGCAATAAATAAGGAGGGGATCACATCAACCTACACCTACAATCCAAATCCGTAGAAAGGAATGCTTAGGCTGTAAACCAAGCAAATAAAATCCCCATGTAACCAAAAAAAATGTGTCTGTGGAATTATGGACCATTTCTACACACGGCCACACAGAGAGGCAAATCAAAATTTCATTTAAAATCTTAACTTTGACATTTTTGAAATCTTGGTCTCTTACTGAGTGTTCCTTGAACACAGTTGCATGTGCATGAAGTTGCTCACATTTTATTTCCAGTCTTGAGTATTGAAGATTGCAGGGTGCATGAGCAGTGTCTGGAGACCAAATTTTTATTGTCATTACCTGATTTTCTTCATGAAAAAGAAGTAGTGAATGCTCTTTATTCTCATCTTCCAGGTGCCCATTAGTTCTGTGCTGAAAAAATGGGCTGGGGGAAGGGAAGTTTCAGGGAGGTTTCAGGGAAGTTTCAGGGAAGTTTCAGGGAAGGGAAGTTTCAGGGAAGTTTCAGGGAAGTTTCAGGGAAGTTTCAGGGAAGGGAAGTTTCAGGGAAGGGAAGTTTCAGGGAAGTTTCAGGGAAGTTTCAGGGAAGTTTCAGGGAAGGGAAGGGAAGGGAAGGGAAGGGAAGGGAAGGGAAGGGAAGGGAAGGGAAGGGAGGCATCATCCATCACCCACTAGAACCAATGTGAAGCTCGTTTCACTAGAACTCAGGGATGGTTTAATTCAAGTGTGTCTGGGAAACCTCACATCTGTAGCCTGGGCTGAGCACACATTTCATGACAAATTATGGAGTTGCTCAGTTAAATTCCTTTTTTCTTCAGAGAAATTATTAAGGGGGGGAAAAAAAAGAAGAAGCAAAGAAATCCCATTGCCTTTTTTTTTTATTTTTTGGCTTTGTCCAAGGATTATTGTGTTTGACAGAGTGGCTGACAATATCCAAAATTCACATGACATTGTTAAGAGGAGAGAGGAGAGGTGAGTGGTTGCATTGGAAAGGACAAGGGTCTGCCCTTGGGTGACTTCAGTGAAGTCACCTCATTGCTCTGCACCTCAGTTTTTATTATTTTTTTTGTTGTTGAAGAGGATGACCTGGGTATTGCACTTTTTGAAATACTGTTGCAGTTCAGTCTCTTCTTCCCTCATCCTTCAGCAAGCCAAGATTTCTCATATTACAAGAGAGAAAGTCTGAGAAGACCTCCAAAGAAGTTTCTCTGCCAGCACAAAATCTAATTTTTCCCATAAGAAGATCTTAAACTCATAAAAACCAGTATTTCAATGCTTTAAGCCCTTTCTTTAGAATGGGCAAAGAAAACTTCAAGGCCTTGGCAGTGCACAACAGTCCTCATCACTTTTATTTAGGGACATGAAAAGTTCAGGTCATAAGGGGTGATGGTGGAAAGACTGTTATTATTTCCCTTTTATTCCTCAGAGCAAACCAATCTGTGCTGAGAGGCACACAGTGACGCTGGGAAGATGCTATATAATGGAAATATGTCATCAGGAGATGATGAATAAATGTAATTAGCTACAGGAGTACACACCCGAGATCATGTAAATCTACAGACAGAGGCATCAAAGTGCTCTGGTGCAAATCTACCCTTCTGCCTAGTGTCACCCTGTGCCATTTCTAATGTCATAAGGGTGATGAATGAAAAATTCCTAATGTGCTCAGAACATGAATACAAAAAGGAGCTGTCTTTAGAGTATAATGGTATTTCTTACAGTTAAGAGCCTGCATCTGCAACTCCCGTCTTTTCAGAAAATTGGCTTATTACTTAACTATATCCACATGCATAAGACCTACTGAATAGTTCATACCTAAATATTTTGTCAGATGGCACCCAAGGGAAGGCTGGTCTTGGAGGGCAAGCAAAACTCCTCAGTACGTCCCCACTCTGAGAGAGGTCTCTATTCTTTTCACATTACAGTGAGTGTCTAAACCTATCAACATGCCTCCCTTGTTTGTAGCACATCCAGGCAGCTGACAAATGACAGAAATATAAACAGACAACCCCTCTGCCCAGAGAGACCTGCAGAGTTCAGTCAGCCCCCTGTGTCCCTGGCCCAGTGAAGCTGTGCTTTGCAAGATCCTTCCCACCATTTTTTCCAGTCTGGTTTTCTTTAGACCAGGCTAACTTTAGCCTTTCTAAGATGATGTTTGCTAATCTGAAATCAATAGAACATCCTACTGAAGACTGATGGCAATTCTGCACCTGTGTCACCCTTGTAGTTTTTCTAAAGCATGAGAAAAATGAGCTGTCCACAACCCAAATATGGAGAAATGGAGACACATTTCAAGCCATGAACACAAGTCAGGACAAAGCTAGTGGGAGCTTTGGGTGTAAATCACAGTTTTGGTTCTGAGTTAGACAGGGGTGGGAGTTCTGCCAGGCTACTTCAGAGCTGTCCTTTCCATTCAGAACCACCTGAATAGGACAATCTCTTCTCCCAAGAATTAATTGATTGACTCGTCCTTGTTTTTATTTGTCCAGGAAGCAAGAAGGACACCAAGGTGACACAACAATACTCGTGGGGATAGTCTGTGCTGTAAAACACTTATAATTAATTAGACACCATATTAAGGGGTATGGGAAAGGAATGTACACTTAGCACTTAAGGGACACCTATCAGATGATGCAGGTGATAATATTGTTTGTAGCATCCCTGCCACATCTACAGCAATAAGCAGTGATGTCCAAATCAGGATTTCATTTTGTCATAAGCAAACAGGCAGAGATATGGAAAAATTCCTCTGTAATACAGAAATCTCTGCAGTAGTAACAAGAAACACAGAAAAAGAGAGCCCATGAACACTTCTGATAACATAAATGTTCACTTTTACAATTGAATAACACCAATAACTACACACTGGAGCCTGCACTCAGAATTTGTCGAGGCTTAGCTACTACTGTAGGCAAACTCAATAAACCTCCCAAGCCTACCCTGAGGGCTAATTTGGGCAAATGACCATTCCCCATGTGCAGCTCCATTCCTAATTCAGAAGATAAAGACTTTATTAGTATGGACATGGACGGATTGGTCTAAGCTTAGACAACAGAGGCCATGGCAGTGCCACCTTTTGAAAATGTATTCTGAGAGCAGTGGATACGTCTCAGAGTGAGCTGCACTCCTGAAACTCCTGGCCATGGGTCTGGCATTGCAGCAGAAAAGCACACATTTTGTTATCTTCTGTCTCCTCTCCGTGTGCTAGGGGTTAACATGAGAGACTTTTACAATTGTAAAGTAAATTACACTTAATTAAATGAAGTATTTGGAGTATTAGAAGACCCAGAACCCAATGGCTGCCTTCCAGTACCTAAAGGGGACCTGCAAGAAAGATGGAAAGAGACTTTTAGCAAGGGGGGATGACTTTAAACTGAAAGAGGGCAGCTTTAGATTAGATATTCAGAAGAAATTCTTTACTGGAAGGGTGGTAAGACACTGGCACAAGATTTCCAGAGAAGCTGTGGATGCTCCATCCCTGGAAATGTCCAAGGCCAGGTTGAATGGGGCTCAAAGCAACCCAGAATACTGGAAGGTGTCCCTGCCTATGCCAAGGGGTTGGAACAAGATGACATTTAAAGTCTCTTCCAACCCAAACCATTCTGTGATTGATTCTACAAGTTCAACAAGAACAATCTTTTCCTATCTTCAAACTTCTCCTGCTGCTGCCCATTCTCTCTGCAAGTTTCACACAGTTTTATGGCAAAGTGACAACCCAAGTTAATAAAATACTCAAGCAAAGTGAAGGTGAGGAAGATCTCTCCTCTGGTACCAGTTGATGCTCTGTGAGTCCCCTACATATTTTCCTCTTCTAGGGCCTGTTCATAGTGAAATATCCAGCCCTGACTCAAGAGCCCTGACACACACCTTCCTGTGCATGTGTCACTGAGGCTGTTTAAGCCTCTGTCATGGTGCTTTCTTTGAATTCAGCTGGCATTAACTCAGGAGGTGCCTGCTCCAGTTTGCTGTGCTGCAATATCATCATTAACTAGGCAAAAAAATGCAGCCCAAACACTCTCATTGTTAATGAACAGTGAGTTACAAAGATATTTTGCTCGATCTAGAAAGACAAGCATAGGGTTGGTGAACAAGGAGTAACTGCATTAGCCATCAAGCAACTCAGGTGAGAGTTAGGAGCCTGATTTTTGCCTCATAATGACTCTTTTTAATCCATGATTTCAGTGGTAACAGGTTCACATCCCAGTTACCTCCCTAAGGCAGTGCTTGGAAAAGAGAAAGTAAATTTTTGCTCGTGATAATTAAGTTTTCTGATAATCATTAGGCTTTCTGATTATAATTAAGTTTCCTGATTATAATTAAGCCTTATGCATATATTTATATATTGAAATAAATATTTGCATAAACAAAGAAAGTGAAGTTGGTCTACACCTTATTGGTACCTAGTTGTTATGCATTGTAGGAGTCAGAAGAAATATTGCATTGCTGTGTTTACTTTGAAAACACCAGCCCATCTTTCCTTTTTCTTTGCATGCCCTGGTGTCATTTACATGATTAAGTCACTCTTTAATAAATTTTTGATAAGCAACTAGTATTACCTTGTGCTAAATTTTCTCCTCAGTAATGCAGATTTATGTATCTAGGATGAATAAGGATGCTTGAAAATGGAGGTGTGCCCTCCAAAAAAGATATATTGTACTTTTACCCTGTAATTCAGGGATCAATACATTATTAACTAGTTTACTGCTGAAGATTTGTGGTATTCATTTATTTTCTATCAGGACTAGACAAATTTACAGTATCCCCCAGGTGCTAATTTTGCCCTACTCATAAAGAGAAAAAAGTGCCAACAAATAGAGTTTTTGCATGAAAACCTTTTTATTTCCTTTTACACAATGAAAATTTTGTTATAATCTTTAAATATTGTCTTGGTGGAGCTCACACAGATTGTGAGGATGTGATTCTTCAGCTGCTTTCCACCATTGTGTCTAATCCACTGATGTGCCTGATCATGTTGGGAGTGGTGCGTGATGAGGGAGAACCATTTTCAATGTTCTTTCCTCAAAAAAAAGGCGTAGGAGGTCCCTGAGCTTAAAGCAATGAGAATTCAGAGAATATGGTCAGAAAGCTCCTTTGTGTTTTCCTGTTGTTATCCTGTGGTGAAGGCCCAGCCCGGGGTAGGAATGGCCAGATCCCAGAGGGATTTGCCTTCCCATTTGCAGCTAAAAGGGGACAACCACATCCCTCCTCTGCAGCTTAAACTATTTCTTATCTGAAAAGGGGCAAGACACAACTGTCACTGCTTGGGGCTGGGATGCTCCACGGGAGCGAGCTGGAAAGATCAGCAGGGGCGAGCTGCTTTGCTGTTCTCTGCTTCCCTGAGATCCTGGGAGCCAGCAGAGCTGGGCTGTGATTTACAGCTTTCCTGGAGAAACGACTCTGGGGTCCACAGGGTTGGTGTTTTGAAAGGTCTGGTGAGCCTGGCTGGCTGCCTGCTGTTTATCAGAGCTGTCAGAAGGACGTGGCTTTTGGAGAAAGGTGAAACTTGCTCCTGTGACACGGACACATCGCAGGCAACAGATGAGGCAGCTGCACTGTGAGATTAAAGAAAAGCAGATTCTTTCATCTCTGATGCTCTGCTCTAGTTTGACAGCACAGAGAGAGTGGGTGTATTTTTAGTTTTCTATTCTTCCTTTGAGGTGTCTCCTTTCTTTTTTCTTTTTTTCTGCCTCACTTTCATTGAAAATGCAATGAAAATAGGTCTGCAAATATGACAGAATTGTTTCATAATAATCACAAAATCCAGATGCTCATGCTGTTAGAAACTGGTGCAGCAAGATATGACTGTGCCCTTTTGATTATATTTACCAAACCTCAGAAATTATCCATCTGAGAGATAAAGCCAAGGCATAAGGTTTGAATGTACATCCTCCAAAAACTGAGCTTAAAACATTTTGCTCAGCTTCCAGTGCAAATCAAAATTCTTCTATTTAACTGACAATCACTGTGAGATAACACAGAAAAATTTGCTTTATTCTAGCACTTTCAAGAAATAAAACACCCAGAAATGCATCAGTGTATTATTTTCCTTTCCTATTCAATCAAAGTAACTTATGCAGCAACTTCTTTTTTTTACTTTTTTTACTCTTTTTTTTGTTTTGTTTTGTTTTTTTCATTTAACAAGTTGCTGACACACCTGCTGCAATTAGACCATTGCTAAAATTCAGGAACTCAAAGCAAAGTCTCCTGCCATCCAGCAAGTCTCAATGAAGCTTTCATTGCAAGTCAAGGGGCTATTTTTTGTGTCACCTTCTCCTGTAGGACTAGTGGAAAAGATAAACCTGTGCACAAATGGCACATGAGTAAATAAAAAAACTTTAAAATCTGCACACGAAATCTTCAGAACATTAATTTATAAAGGAGATCTGAGACCAGAAGTCACAGTGACTCAGCTAATGGGTGCCCATAAATTCAAATTCCAAAGTTCTTATTTTCACCCTTTTTCTGCCATTCAGGCATTCATAAGCCCTAACCAAAAGGAGTCTGCCACTGTCATCCTTGTGAAATCTGCAGCATACTGGGCCATAGTCAAGGCCCTCTGAAAGATGCTTCCCCCTCTGATAGATGAACAGAAGTCCAGTGTGCATATAATACAAGGGACAAGAAGGATGTGGGAGCAGTCCTGCCTGGGATGCCACCACCAGTGGAAGGATAACACTCCCCGGGATGGCAGGCTGTGACAGGGTGGATGCAGAGTGTGACCAGAGGTGCCTGCTCTGGAAGCCAGGGCAGCCTGCAGTAGCATCCTGAGGACCTGGTTCTGACCTGCACTCAGCTGCTGGACTGATCTTACAAGACTTCCCTCTCTGGATTTTCATCTTGTGACTCATCAGCAGCCCCTTGGCTCAGGTGAGCATCGTTCCCTTATCAGAGCACAGTGGGCATGGGCATCTTCAACATTGCTAAATTCTCTGCTGCTTTTCTGCCAGGCAGTACAACTTCCACACTTTTATCTGCTGTTGTTAGTATAGACAATTTCTCCATCAATATGAATAAACTCTCCTAAATTGTGTTCTTCAAACCCCATTGCAGCAAACATTGTTCTAGAATGAAAGGGGTTAGGAAATAAAAAGAAAGTGAATTTTTCTGGACAACTCCAGTCAGGGTGGATGCTCCCCTTATCCTAGTCTCACAAAATGGAGGCAAAAACCATTGCAGAGACCTCTGTGCCAATGTTTTCTGCAGTGAGGTGGCTGGATAACACAGCATGTATCCATGCCCTGTTTTGCTCAGTCTGGGCTTGAGCCTGGTGGTAGGTGGGCACAGAGCTCACACTGTGACCAGGTAAAGCCAGAAGCAGGACAGGTGCTGGTAGCCAAAGCTGTAGCTCATCCATCCTTCCTCAAGTGCAGTGTGCACAAGCTCCTGCCCTCTGAAGAGTTCTGGTTTGGCTCAGATCCACCCCTGGTGCCAAGGCTGGGTGTCCTGTGAGTGACAGGAGAGGGTGTCCTTGGGAAGATGCACTTCGCTGGCAGTGACAGATGGTACTCAAAACACAGTACCTGTCCCAACCAACACTTTTCACTTTTTCTTTCCCTTCATGGGCTGTCTTCACCCGAGGGAATGTTGCAGCGAGGACAGTTTGTTTGCACTGCTGCCTCCTGATCTGTAGCAGAAAGTGTTTGCTCACTTCCAGGCTCGCCAGGCACAGCTTGGAGCTGGGAGCAGCCTTCAGTGCACAAACAAACCTGCAAGTGCACATGGAGGGCAGGCAGAAGCCACTGTATTTACATCCTTAAATACACCACCTTACAAATCCCCACTACACTGTGGTGTGCAAGGGTGATTATGGACAAGGCTGGGGAGTGATGTCCCTCAGACTGCAATGGGGATTCAGCAAAGGGGTTACAATTAATGTTTGGCCACTGACTTACTGCCAACCTGCTTGAAACTGGGTGGTAATGTCTGTTTATGGAGAATTTGAGGGTTTTATTAATCTTCAGTATGAATGCTCACTGAATCCAATCCCAGCTTCTAAAAAAATGAATTATTAAAAAACGTCTGAAAAAAGATACTGTTTTCAAAGCACAAGTCTGAGAATTGGAAGGAATCTGCACTTGCCCTTTCCTTCAAAAATTGTGTGAGGTGCTGAAGGGTACAGAGACATTTGGAACTGTGACCATTAGTTCCACTAATCTCTTGGAAGTCATCAGGAAAAAAGAATGAAGCACCTGTTTCCAAAAAGCAGTAAAGCAGAAGGTGCTTGGTACTTGGGCATCAGAGGGAACTTTAATGTGATTCTTCACATGCATTCCATGAAGAGCAGCACACCATGAATATTGGCAACTACAGGTACAAATCTAGCAATTTTTAAATAAGAAGCAATGATTTCCTTTTGAAGGGAAATTTAAAACCCATTTCAAACCCATGTCTTTATTTCTAAACAGTCACTGAAATACAGCTGAAAACTCAAAGCTCACTTTGCCCGAAGTTAGCAGCAAAGGCTCTTAGAGTGGATCTTATGACAGGCAGGGATTTGATGCCATCTGAAATACCCACCACACTCCACAGAGAACTCTGTGAGTGATTCTTATATTAATAAGGCCAGTCTGATTCAAAGCTTGACAGATTAGAAAACAAACCTGCATGGAATATACCGCAAGTAATAATTCTTTTCCTGCTTTGCTAAACAAAACAACAAGGCAGAAACAGAATATTTCAGCTCACAGCAGGGCAGGCTTAACAGGTTTTTTGCTATTTAGCTCCAGACTTTTGAACAAGAGAAAATGATTTATTTTCTCAAGCAAGCAGTTGATCCCCTTTCTCTATCAAAATGCATTATGTGCCTGTCACTAAAGGGTGTTTCTCATCCATGGTGAGTGGAGACTCTGTCAATATATATACACTCTTCTCATTATGTATACATATTTTTAACCACTTTTCCAGAAAGTAAAAGGAAATCCTGAGCTCCCAGAGACAGTATAGAATCCAAAGGCTCACTGAATTCTTTAAATTCAATGTGTATTACTGAGGAGTCTGCAGAATACCCATGTTTTGAAGCCCATGATGCAAACACCATGGGTCTTCCCCTATCCATGTACCCAGATTAAACTTGAAGGGAATGTATCATCTTAAAAAATACATAATGAAAACAAAGCATAGATACTGGATCTCAGCTTATGAGGCACTTTAGCCAGGAACTGCTGCTCCTTAGCAAATTGTTTCCTTCAACAGATAGAGGACATTATAATTTATTAGATTCCTGTGAGGGAACGGCAGTGGAGCATTTTGCAATGATTCAGCAGTGAAAAATTAACTCTGATTATATTGCTGTTTTAGTGACAATCCCAGGGTTGTCAAAACCACTTCTGATTCCTCTGACACGAGGTGACAGCAGCTACTCATTATGTAAGACATCCAAACCCTGAGCCCGAGATTGAATGAGGACTTATAAATAATGTATCAATGAGGTAAATTATGCAAGAAATCATTCCAGAAAGTGTCTGAACTCATCAACAAATTAGATAACAAGGAGGTCTTTTTTGTACTAACTTAAATAAGCAAATTGAAATGGGATTTCTTCAAGAGCCTCCTCAGCACTTTCTTGGGAGCTACATGGGGGTTCTGAGTAATTTGTTTTAAGCCAGGATTTGCAAACCTGTCACCATTGACCCACCCAGCAAATCCTCATTTTGTTTTCTATCATGCAGTGCACTTTAATGGTTTGTTTTTTTTTTTTTNGATTTGCAAACCTGTCACCATTGACCCACCCAGCAAATCCTCATTTTGTTTTTTATCATGCAGTGCACTTAATGTTTGTTTTTTTTTTCCCTGTTGGTCACTGGACCAGCTGATATTGTGGGGGAATCAGTGTTTGTTACCTTCTTCCCTTCTGCCTGAGGGGACACAGGAGAGGTGGGAGCATCTCTAGAGCACCACAGTGTGACCAGGCACAGGTGGGAGGTTTGAGCGTCAGCCTGTGTGCTCTGAGGTGGTGACAGTGTGAAGGCTGCAGTGCTGAGGGGGCTCTTCAGTGACCTTGCTTCTGGCTTTGAGTGTCATTACTTGACCATCACACAGGATCTCATCTCTAAGAGCCTTTTTAGAGAGATTTAAACATCTTGTAGGTTCATAACCTTATCTCCCTTTTGCTTTTAGAGAGGATTATCATTTGTGCTGCCCTTTATTAGAGGAGAAATTCAGTGCCCATCACTGCAAACCATTCTGCACAGTGAGCTTGGACTCCTTTTCAAGGTAGACAGCTTAAAATACTCAGTAAAGATTATTTCCAGCTCTCAATTAATATATTTAGTTTAAACACTCAAATTACTTCTGTTAAACAAATACAGCTACTGTTGTTACAATCCCAAAGGGAGGTTGGAAGTTCAGGTGTGTTTCTCCTTAGTCTACTGACAGAAATACTCCAGCTGACTGTTGACACTGAAAGGCACATCTCCCAAATTAGCAGTAGGTACCAAATCCCTCTGCAGCTCGGTGGAGTAACACTCCACATGCTGTGGATCCCAGGGATTTGAGTGAAGGATGCTGTGCAATGCCAGGAAGGAGCAGTCCCTCCTCTTCTGACTGCTCTTCCCACAGGAATTGAAGTTCCACGTCTTCACAGCCTCCCCAGGGTCACTCTGCTAGGAAGGCTTTAAGAGAAAAGAGTAAATTTATTTCATTAGGATACAAAGTAATAAATTGTTGTTATTGTTGTTGTTGTTATTATTATTATTATTATTACTGTTGTTGTTGTTAGTATATTTAGGGTAAGATGAGCAAATTCACCTAGTTACTTGTAAACAAATGGCTCTCTATGCCATCCCAGATATCTGTTTTAGGATGAGAAAAAAACATCCTCTGGAAATACATATTTCTCTGTGCTGACTCTGCAAATAATCCAAGGTGAGTGGCTCAGATTTGGACAGTAGAATTTTAGATGAAGAAAACAGCTCATGAGATGAACCCAATCCAAGAGGACAGAACAATTGTTCATGTGATAAGCAACTGACTATCGATGACGGCAAAAATCAAATTTTGGTCCAACATCTGATTTCAGTGGTAGCCTTTTCCCTAATATTCAAGGAGAAAGGTGGTGTCAGAGGTTTTGCATTATAAATGTGTAGCTGAGCTGTTGGTCACATGTAACCATATTTCTTTCATGACATGCAGTTCTCTCAGCTGCACACACTTTTTTGAAGCTACTAGAATAATGGATGGCAACAGGGGAAGCATTTGTGCTAAATGGCCTGTAGTAATTGTGGCACTGAATTGAGCTCATAATCATCACACTGTGCTGCAGTCTTTGAAGAACATCTTCTCAGCTTATCTAACACTGTAAAAATGAGATTCTTGGGCTTCATGAAGGCAGATTTCTCCTCATCTGTGAATTGTGTATGGCTGGGATTGATGTCCTGATTCACTATTTCCATCTCATCTCTGTCAGCTTGCTGCTGGTCCAGGGAGCAATGAAGCACAACCAAAGTCCATCCACAGCCTTCTAGACAAGTGTCTGCTCTGTTAGAGGTAATGTCAAACCTAATGTAGATTCCAAATCTCTTCTCAAACTTAGTTCAAGCAATGTAACTTGGATGACTTTGGTACAGTCACACCTGAGCCATGACAGCAGAAACAAGCAGAGACACAGACATGATACATAAAGAATTTGGTTTTCACCTATGTTATAAATTTCATTTAATTTAGCTGGATATCCATAGTGTTTCACAAGACTGAGCATGGTCTTATTTTCTTAGACCTCAGCAGAGGGAGCTCGATAGTGTAGTCCAGAATTATTGTTTGTAAAATTCCTCCACTGGGATTTTCCAGATTTTCTCTGCAGCAGCCATTTAAGAAGTGCTGTGTTCATTGACTGAACTGCAATGTGTTTGTTCAGAAAAATATTGCACTTCTTTGTAAAAATGCACTGTTTGTTTTATTGAGAGAGGGTTGCCCTTATAAACAAATTAATGGTCTGATGGGGATTTCTTTTGTGAGAAAATTTGGGACCAAGATATTAAAATAGCTTCCAGTGTAGGAACTCCACAGTTCTGAATATCAGTTTGATTTGCAATGGAAAAACTGCCATACTGACAATAGAGTGTTTTTTCTTTCTCCAGAAAATTTAAATGGAAATGGTAGTTGTTTTCCTAATTCAAAAGCCTCATTTAGCCTTGGTCTAAGAAGAAGAAGTGAAGACCCAGCCTTTAGCTCAGCTTCCTTTCTTCACTGTGTGCAGAGACCAGATGCAGAGATCTGAGACAATTCCAATGGCTTAAGAGCAGAGCAAATCCACAGGGAGATTATTCCTCCATATTTTCACCTCAGTGTACAAATATGATAGTGTTCAGTTTTCTCATTAGGCTTCTTTTCTCATTATTTCCTCTTTGCTACAAGAAAAACAGATATCTTTGCCCCTGAAAGCAAACAAATTAAGTTATTGCAGCTGTATTTTCAAAGCCTAAGTCTAGCACAATCAGCTTCCTTGGGAGTTAGTTGTCCACCATAAATATTAATTGATTAAAAGAAGTGTAAACAGCTGAAATAAAAGCATTATGCAATTGTTTGTCTGATTCTGTTGTTGATGTCACTAAAACCAACTCTTCATGCATATCTGCATTTTTAAATAAAGCTCATATGACTGTGAGAAATTACCAAATGAAAGGTATTTCCCAGGGAAAAAAAAAAAATAGTCTTAAAACAAGTTAAATGACAAAAAAAGAAAAAAAAAGAAAAGAAAGAAAAGAAACCTAACCAGTCCTAAAACAGTTAAACTGACAAAAAAAAAAAAAAAAAAAAAAAAACCCCAAAAATTTCCTTAGCTACCTTCTCTGGATCCTCTGAGGTATCCTATTTTCTATGCTTTGTCTTCCAAATGTCAG